>WSFP011389975.1:0-28233 GCA_009831015.1 Picea engelmannii | reverse complement strand
GATGAAGCACCAAAAGTCATGTGGGCCCCGTTTGGGTAAGTTAGTACATCAACTTCCCGGGGTCGTAACTTTTGCATACGATCTCCGTTTTAGGCATGTGATAGCTCGTTGGAAAGGTATCGTCGAGGAGATTAATTTTGGGGGAACAATCATGCCTTTGGCTATCATTGAGAACCTTGATCTCAAAAAACCTTCATTTAGGCCCTCAAAATGGCCCCGGAAGTTAAAACCTGCTAAAAATAGTAAATTGCCAAAATCGCCAGAAAATTGTTTTGAGCCAGTCGGAAAAGGTGGGTGGCCACCGATATCCACTTGGATCATTGTTACTGATGAAAAAGGATAGGAATAAGATGATGATCCTAAAATCCATTTGGTCACACCTCCTCATCTCCTCATTTATCCAAATACTCATATGAAGTGTTTCTCATGGATAGCCAACTAAATGAGCTGAGAAAAGGGGAAAGGACCAATAGCAATAAAAATAGATACAACCTAAGGTCCAAGAAGAAAGAGGGAAAGCCTGACATTCCTGATCAACCTACTAGAAAAGAGAATCTTGTTAAGAGTGTGGAAGCTAGCAACAAAGAAAAAGAGGCACAAGACCCCTAGGAAGTGGCTAAGAGCCCTACCCTAGAAGTTAAATAGATTATGAATCCTCCCTCATATTTTATCTTTGAGAATGAGATTCAAAAGATCAAAATACATGTACCTTTCTTGGAGCTAGTCAAGAATGAAGATTTCAAGAAGTACCTTTCCAAATTGTTGCAGCCTCAACCTTCATCTTATCCCACATATTCAATCAAACTCCAAGATAAAAAACCAGCTGTCATACTAGGACCTTTGGTAGAGGATAGGGACGACTCTTCCCCTCGTTTCTATACATCACTGAAAATTCATGATAAAGTGTTGCACAACTGTTTGATGGATTCAGGGGCATCTAATAATCTCATGCCTAAGACTTTCATAGATGAGCTTAGGTTGGAGTTTACAAAAACCTACCATGACCTATATTCATTTGATTCCAGGAAAGTGAAGTGTCTTGGGGTTATCAAGGACCTGGTTGTTTCCCTGTTACAATTGCCAATGAAAAGTGTAGTCATGGATATTGTGGTGCCTGATGCCCCCCCTAAGGTTGGGATGTTCTTTTCTAGATCTTGGATCAAAAGACTAGGGGGGAATTTAAAGATGGATATTTTGTAGGCCACCATTCATATGTTTGGGGGAGAACATATAAGGCTTTATAGGGAAGCACAAATTGCTTACATTATCAATGATGAAGAAAATACTACCAACCACCCTATTTTTGCAATCGATACTTATTTAGGAACAAGTATGCTACGACTCACTGATGCTCCTCAAACACCTATTGAAATTGGAAAGAATCCTAGAACCTCTTGTGAATATCCTCTTCCCAATACCTATCTTTGGAAGATGTTTTTTGATGGAGCCTCTTCTAGGGAGAGTGCTGGTGGTGGGGTAGTCTTCATTTCCCCTGCCCAAGAGACCATATCCATGTCTTACAAGCTTGAATTCAAAACAAAAAACAATGTGGTAGAATATGAGGCTCTTGTTTTTGGTTTGAGGGCTGCTAAAGACATGAAGATTGAATAACTAGCAGTGTTTGGAGATGTTGCGTTGATTGTTCATCAAGTCAAAATTATGTATCAAGCTAAGCACCCCATATTGAAGGCATAAAGAAATGAATTCTAGGATATTGTTGATAGTTTCTTCTTGTATTTTAATATCTCATTTGTTCCAAGAGAAGAGAACACAGTGGCAGATTCCTTGATCATTTCAGCAAGTAATTTTAGGGTTCATTTTTCCCCCAAACTCAAGTACGATGTGGAAGTAAAATAGATACCCTTTATTCCTGACAATGCCAAACATTGAAAGGTTTTTGAGGATGATCTTGAGATAAAAATATTTCTTGAGACTGTGGATGAATTCTATTCTTTAAAAATTGATCAAGCTCAAGATACTAAAGAAAACCCCAATGCTGATATTTTTCCGAATAAAATTGTTGACCATCATATTGTTCAGCTACCCAGTAACCATATTCCAAAAGGACTTGTCCCCTTAGAGAGATTGTTTTATAGAAATGATGTTGCTGTAAAGATTAAAAGTTCAACTGAAGATGTTGATGTGACTGAATGCAATTGAGGAACAAAAGATGATCCAAAGTATGTTAAATTGTCTAGCAGTTTGTCAAAGGAACAAAGGAATGAGTATGTCAAGCTTTTGAAAGAGTTTGTAGATGTGTTTTCCTGAAAATATGAAGATATAAGGACATATGAAATACATTATTGATGAAGACCCCCTGACCCCCTGGCTAAGATCCACTTAGGATCGTTATAATTCTTCTTGAGCCGAAGTGGCTCCTTTGGTTCCCTGCTAGAACCTTCAACGAATCCACATGTCCTTTACGAAAACCCGCCCTGTGCAACTTAACAGCAACCGCGAGCCTTACATATCCATGGGACCATAACCTTGCCTTAGTGCAAGTGCTTTTCGCAACTCACAAGTTCATGAGTCAAAGACCCTTGACTCCTCTTTCTCCAAACGTTGATACACAATGTAGCGATACAGGTATGGCTCCTTCCTCGCTAGCACGATAAGTCAGTGATGGGTTGACCCCTTCCAAGGTGACACGTGTATGCCACCTATCGCCTACTTCCGTATTTTCTATGCACTCTATGTTTGCGCCACCTATCAACCATGCGATCCCCACCTAATGAATGTGACGCGTGTTCACTCGATCCCTCAGCCCTCAACACTTTGTGACTTTTGCAGTCGAAAAGAAACTCTTTCAACCTTCGAACCCCCGATACGCGATACCACGTGGAGGTTCTGATCCAACGGTTCTCCCATGGCTTGGATCCAATGGTTTGGATCTCCTTCCCTACTCCTCGCAACTCAAGACTTTGCAAAAACCAATAATTTGGTCTACCCTCCAAACTCATGAACCCCGAATTCGTGAAATGATCCAACGATGTGGGTTGAAACGAGATCAATGGATATTATTGACCATGATCAATGGTTCAT
This sequence comes from Picea engelmannii, assembly GCA_009831015.1. Taxonomy (NCBI): domain Eukaryota; kingdom Viridiplantae; phylum Streptophyta; class Pinopsida; order Pinales; family Pinaceae; genus Picea; species Picea engelmannii. Next base: position 25,191 of record WSFP011389975.1, on the reverse strand, counting down.
GTTGATTCCTGATATTAGGGTGGTGAGTTCTTCCAAATCCTAACCACATTACAACTCCACTGGATCCTACGGTCCTTGCAATTTTGCGAGCTCTCAACGAAGAATTCTAACCACCCGATTCACTACTCAATGACTTCTGCCCAACGTCTGAGTGTTCTCCCTCCTGATCTTAACTTCTATGCAACGGTTTCGATATCCATCTCCCTTTGAACACTTCAAAAGCATTATCTCTCCTGAGGTTCCACTTGCACCTCAAGCCTTCCAAAAGGGTTCTTTCTCACACTCCTTGCGTAAAACTTTCAAATAACCTTTGGTTATTTGAGTCTTCGACCCTATGCACTCTTTGCAACAATAGTCTTTCAACTTTCCCCTTGGTTGATAAGTTCTAAGATTTCAACCAGCCTGCACACACCTTGCATGACTCTGTGCCTCACTTGCACTTCTGCTGGTATGAGAACAATGATATCTCTCCTGAGATTTATGAGATAAAACTTAGACCCTCGTCAACGTACACCTTGCGGACGTTCACTGCACTCCTTGCAGGAATCCTCAGAGAGAGAAGCAATTGAAACTCATTCTACTTCTCTTTCTGACTTCATACATTCAACATGAAATCATGTATATGACACAACATTGAGATAAATGCATAACAAAAAAAAACAACAACTATAAACATACCATTTAACAAATGTAAACAGTAAGCATCGTAACACCATGAAAATTGAGTCAAAGTTTCATATATTAACTCAAGTGATCTTGTACATGGGTTCTTCTCTATAGCTCTCTGCTACATCTCAACAAATTATGAATTCAGAATGATCATCTTAATGTTCCTGTTACAATGATACAAGGGTGAGGGTGTCTATATCCGTTTTCCCTTCTACGCTTCTAAACTGTCTAATATATTAAATTCAATCTACCTACTTTGCATTAACAGACTTAAATGCCTATTACATTCGACAAATGAGAGTAATTTCTCCAGATTTGTTCATATCTCCAAGACATAAATGTAAGTATGCTTCTCCTAGCTATTACATTAATGCTTCAGATTTCAAAATTCAAAACGTTTTCATAAAAAGTGCCATTTTTTCATCTGCACGTCCAGTTGCTGCTTTGGCTAGGTGTGTGCTTTCGATTTGTACGATGCTCTTGCATCATACTCCCTCACTTGAAAATTTTCATGAACTCTTATTCATGAGCTCTTACACGGTCTGTCCATGCCTATGAATTGCTTCTTCATCCTCCCAACTGGCATCTTCAACTGGATGTCCCTTCCACTTGACCAAGTATTCAAAATACTCCTTTCTCCTGGTCTTTTTGCTAATCCTTTTGTCAATTATGCCTTCCATCTATGGATTTTTAGCTATAGGCATTTGTTTTGTCCATTGAACCTCTTTCTATTCCTCCTCTACTCCTGCTTCTTCAACTCTGTAAGGGTACAAATCCACAACATTGAATATCGGTGAGATTCCGACCCCATCGGGTAATTCAATCTCATATGTGTTTGCCTCAAATTTCCTTATGACCTTGCATGGTCCAATATTTTTCATCTTCATCTTGTTATACGTTCCCCTTGGGAACCTCTCCTTCCTCAGATGCGCAAGAATCAGATCACCAACTTCAAGTTGAAGTTCTCACCTATGTTGATCTACTATCTGCTTGTATTCTTGACTTGAACTCTGCAATTTCTCCTTAACTCGACTGTGAAGCTCCTTCATTCCTTCTGCAAAGTCCTCTGCACTAGCACTCCAGAATTCATTTTGTTCTGAATCTTTCAATTCAGAAACTCCCCTTGGTTGCATTCCATATACAATCTGGAATGGACTCTGCCCTGTGCTTCTATTGAGTGAGTCATTGTAAGAGAATTCTTCCTATGGAAGAATGTGATCCCATTGACTGTGGTGTTCAGTCACTAAGCTCCTCAACAAATATCCTAAGCTCCTATTTATGACCTCTGTCTGTCCATCCGTTTGAGGATGATACGCTGAGCTAAAAGACAATTTTGTCCCCAATTTTTTTCATAAGGTCCTCCAGAAATGTCCCACAAACTTGGTATCTCAATCAGAAATGATACTCTTTGGAAAACCGTGAAGTCTGACGACTTCCTTGAAAAACAGGTTCACAATATGGGTTGCGTCACTGGTTTTTTGGCATGGTATGAAATGTGCTATTTTTGAAAATCTGTCGACTACCACAAAGATCGAATCACATCCTCTTTGTGTCCTTGTCAGTCCCAATATGAAATCCATGCTCACTTCATCCCACGGCCTTTCAGGTATGGGTAATGGTTGGTATAACCCTGTGTTCCGCCTCTTTCCTTTCGTGTGATGAAAAATTTTGCATCTATCCATGAATTTCTTCACATATGTCCTCATCCCTGGCCAAAAATATGAGTCATTCAACTTTGAGAACGTTTTATCATGACCGAAGTGTCCAACTAATCCTCCACTGTGTTTTTCGTTTAGCAGGTTCTCCCTCATGGAGCATTTCGGAATACATAGTTGATTGCCCCTGAATAATAATCCATCTTGGATCATCTAATCAATCCATTGGTTTCTATATATGAGAATTGGATTCTCATACGCCTCATATTCTTCTTTAAAATCTAGTTCATCCCTGTACATTTCTTTGAGGTTATCGAAACCCAAAGTCTTGACTCTGAATTCCTGCATAAGCAAACATTTCCTGCTCAAAGCATCAACAACTTTATTAGTAGTTCCAAAAATATGCTTAATCACAAACGTAAAATTCTTCATGAATTCAACCCATTTAGCATTCTTTTGGTTCAACTTCTCCTGTCGAGTCATGAATTGCAAAGCGTGATTATTGTTGTACAAAACAAATTCCTTGGGAACAAAATAGTGTCTCCATTTCTTCAGTTCTTGTATGACTGCATAGAATTCCTTGTCATATGTGGAGTACTTAATCTTCGTTTCATTCTATTTTTCACTGAAATATGCGACCGACCTATCATCTTGGCTTAAGACCGCTCCAATTGCAAATCCACTCGCGTCACACCTGACCTAGAATGTCTTGCTGAAATCTGGAAAAACCAGAATTGGTTTCTCAGTGATATTCTTCTTCAGCAGATTAAAGCTCTTCTCTGCTTCCTCCGTCCAGTGAAAAGATTTGTCTTTTCTTCACCGTATCCATCATCGGTGTGCTAATTCCACTGAAGTTTCGAATGAATTTCCTATAGAAGCTAGCCAAACCATGGAAGCTTTGTACTTCAAACACGCTCTTCGGCAATGGTCAATTCTTAATCGCCTTTATCTTTTCTGGATCCATTTTCAGTTCATTTGCAGAGATAAAAAAACCCAAACAAATGAGTTTTGTCCTCATAAATGACGATTTTTTCATATTGATCAACAATTTATCTTGCTGTAATCTTCTCATTACTGCAGCTAAATGCTTTAAGTGCTCTGCTTCTGCTTTGCTGAAAATTAATATATCATCAAGATATACAATGACGAATTTCCCACTGAAATCCTTCAGGTCTTCGTTCATCAACCTCATGAAAGTACTAGGTGATTTCGTTAAGTCAAATGGCATGACAAGCCATTCATATAGCCCTTCATTTTTATTGAATGCTATCTTCCATTCATCACCTTCTCTCATTCAAATTTGATGATACCTGCATTTCAAATCAATCTTTGAAAAAAACTTTGCTCCACTCAAGAAATCCATCAAGTCATCCATCCTTGGCAATGGAAATCTATATCTAATGGTAATCTTATCGATTGCCCTTGAGTCTGTACACATTCTCTAGCCTCCATCTTTCTTTGGGCTGAGCACTGTCAGAACAGCGCATGGACTCAAGCTTTCTCAAATCAATCCTTTGTCCATTAAGTCCTGGACCTGTCTCTTAACTTCTTCATTTTCCTGCGGCATCAATCAATATGCTTCTTTGTTCAGAAAACTGACTCTAGGTATAAGATTGATATGATGACTTATACTCCTGATAGGTGGAATGAACAAGGTTGTTCATCCACTACTATATCAGCAAACTCTTCCAGCAACTTCTGGATTTCTTCTAGTAAATCATCTATTCTCGTATTGGTCAAAAAAAAATTGGGCTTCCTGAACACAATAAATTGTCTGTCTTCCTTCTTCTTAACCTCATCAAGAATTTCCTTCCCACTCATGAGAAGTACAGTGTTGTTCATTTCTGTTTTCACCTCTTGGTTCTTAATCAACAACAACATGTGAGTCTTACCATTTTTCTCCAAGGTGTATGTGTTCTTTCTCCCATCATGAACTATGTTTCTGTCATATTTCCATGGTCTACCCAACAATAGATGACAAATATCCATGGGAATGACATCACATAATATTTCATCTTTATATCCTCTTATTTTAAATTCAACTAAACATTGTTTAGTGACATTTACCTGATGTCCTTTTTGTAGCCACGAAACTCTATATGGGCTTGGATGTACAACAGTCTCTAGCTCGAGCTTTTCTACCATCTCTGTAGATACAAGATTGTCTGTGCTACCATTGTCCACTATGACCTTGCATACTCTATCCTTAGTTTTGCAAGTAGTCCTAAACAAACTGTTTCTTTGGGATAGGTTCTCTGGTTCCTTCTCTGGATTCAAGAGAACTTTCCTCATCATTAAGGATCTTCCACCCTCAGTGTCTTATGCCTCAAAATTCTATCCTTGAGATTCGACAATGTGAGTTTCACCACCATCTTTCTTCTTATCTGGACACTCATAGGATTTATGTCCAATTTTTCCACAGACAAAGCATTTCACTTCACCTCCTCTACCTCTTCCTCTGGCTTGAGGAAAAGTATTTCTATCAGCATACTGCCTTCCTTGTGAACTTCCTCCTCTCTCAGGTTGAGTTTGAGGTTTCTTCTCCTCTTCCTTAGGTTTCTGAGTTTTGTCCTGGGCAATTGTCTTGCCTTTGCTTTGACTTCTTCCTCGACCTCTTTGACCTTGCTTCCAACTCAGCTTCTCTTCATCTTTCAGAGCCATATGATAAGAATATTCCATATTCCAAATGGTCATCATGCTCATCTCATATTGAATGTCATATTGCAGACCATTCATGTACTTGGCAACTTTTTCATCATTGCTTTCTGGATTACCTTCTCTGATGTTTATCCTATAGAATTCTTCAGTGTATTCCTTCACTGACATCAACTTCTGTCTCAAATTCTGCATCCTCTAAAATAGAGTGATTTGATAATCCCTAGGTATAAATTTGGCTTTCACCTTTGCAACCATTCTATCCTAGCTTTTGATTTTTTGCTTTCCCTTGCAACGTCTGTCAACCTACAGTTCATCCCACCATAGTGTTCCATGCCCTTTAAGTCTAGTAATGGCATGTTTGAATTTCTTGTCTTCCTCGACATAATCGTAGTCGAAGTATTTGTCAAGAGCTCTAATCCAGTCTAGAGGCTCTTTAACATCCAAGTTGCCTTCGTACACTAGAATGTCCATTTTTTCTCTGGCACCTATCCTTGCAACAACCCTGAATAGGCGTTCTTTTGCAACATCTTCGACTGCAACTTCTTCTCCTTTGTTTCCAGCTTCATTTTCACTTTTAGCCTCACTGATATCCCCGGCGTCAACTGTGTGCCTTTGTGTTTTCTCCATAGCATCAAGCCTGACACATAATCCATGCATTTCCCTTTCCACTACTGGATCAAGTAATTGCCTGTCTCTTCTTCTCAGCATTTCATTTTCCATTGTTGGATCAGGTATTTGCCTGTCTCTTATTCTCAGCAGTATGGATGTAAAATTTTCTCCCTTCTCTCTCCTACAAAAAGAAAAGAAATTGTTCTAGGATCTGATACCACAACTGATGCAGACCCCCCGACCCCCTGGCTGAGATCCGCTCAGGATCATTCTAATTCTTCTCGAACTAAAGAAGCTCCTTTGATTCCTTGTTGGAACCTTCAACGAATCCATAGGTCCTTTATGAAAATCCACCTTGCGCAGCTTAACACCATGCACGAACCTTACATCTCCATGGGACCACAACCTTGCCATAGCGCAAGTGCTTTTTGCAACTCACAAGTTCGTGAGTCGAAGACCCTCGACTTCTCTTTCTACAAATGTCGATACATGATGTAGCGATATGGGTATGGCTCCTTCCTCGCTAGCGCTTTCCACACATAATCACAGGCTAGGGCTAAGTGCTAGCACTACTCGCAACTCGCGACTTCACGAGTTGGAGAGTTTATCCCTCGTGCTCCTCCTTTGCGAAACCCTGAAGCATGATAAGTCAGCGATGGGTCGACCCCTTCCAAGGTGACGTGTGTATTCCACCTGTCGCCTACTTCCATCTTTTTTATGCACTCTATGTTTGCGCCACCTGTCAACCACACAATCCTCACCTAATGGAAGTGATGCGTGTTCGCTCGAGCCCTCGGCGCTCGGCACTTTGTGAATTCTACAGTCGAAAAGAAACTCTTTCAACCCCCAAACCCTCAATACACGAAACCACACAGAGGTTCTGATCCAACGATTCTCCCGTGGCTTGGATCCAACGGTATGGATCTCCTTCCTTGCTCCTTACAACTCAGGAATTCATGAAAACTAAGAATCTGGTCTGCCCTACAAACTCACGAACCTAGAATTCGCAAAAACATCCAACGACGTGGGTTGAAACAAGATCAAATGATCTTATTGACCATGATCAACAATTCACATTGATTCTTGATATTTGGGTGGTGAGTTCATCCAACTCCTAACCACCTTACAGCTCCACTGGATCCTACAGTCCTTGCAATTTGGCGAGCTCTCCACGGAGAATTATGATTGCCCGATTCACTACTCAATGACTTATTCCCAACGACTGAGTGGTCTCCCTCCTGAACTAAAATTCTATGCGATGGTTTCGATCTGCGTCTCCCTTTGAACACTTCAAGGTGTTATCTCTCCCGAGCTTCCACTTGGAACTCAAGCCTTCCAAAAGGGTTCTTTCTCACACTCCTTGCGGAAAAATTTCAAATAGCCTTTGGTTATTTGAGTCTTTGACCTTGTGCCCTCTTTGCAATAGTAGTCCTTCAACTTTTCCCTTGGTTGATAAGTTCTAAGATTTCAACCAGCCTGTGCACACCTTGCACGGATCTGTGCCTCACCTACACTTCTGCTGGTATGAGAACAATGATATCTCTCCTGAGATTTCTGAGATAAAACTTAAACCCTCGTCAACACACACCTTCCAGACGTTCACTACACTCCTTACAGGAATCCTCAGAGAGAGAAATAATTGAAACTCATTCTACTTCTCTTTCTGACTTCATACATTCAACATGAAATCATATATACGACACAACATTGAGATAAATGCATAACAGAGAAACAAAACAACTGTAAACATACCATTTAACAAATGTAAACAGTAAGCATCATAACACCATGAAAATTGATTCAAATTTTCATAAAGTAACTCAAGTGCTCTTGTAAATGGGTTCTTCTCTATAGCTCTCTGCTACAGATCAACAACTTATGAATTCTGAATGATCATCTTAATGTTCCTGTTACAATGATACAAGGGTGAGGTTGTCTATATCCAATTTCCCTCCCACGCTTCTAAACTATCTAATCTATTAAATTAAATCTACCTACTTTACATTAACAGACTTAAATGCCTATTACATCCGACAGATGAGAGTAAATTTATCCAAATTTGTTCATATCTCCAACATAAATGTAAGTACGCTTCTCCTAGATATTACATTAATGCTTCAGATTTCAAAATTTAAAACATTTTCATAAAAACGTGCCCTTTTTACATCTGCATGTCCAGTTGTTCCTTTGGCTAGGTGCATGCTTTGGCTTTATAAAATGCTCTTGCATCAATTATTGAGCATAAGATCCCTTTGAATGAGGAGGCCAATCATTTTAGGAAGAAACTCACACAGATAAATCCCATGTTGCTTCCTATTATTGAAAAAGAAGTGAAAAAGTTGTTGGATTCCCAGATCATCATCCCTTTGAGATATTCAGAATGGGTGGCTAACTTGGTTTCTTTTAGGAATAAAAATGGGGAAATCAAGGTGTGTGTTGATTTCATGAATTTGAATAGGAGCTCCAAAAAAGATAACTAGTCATTGCCAAAGATGGAGCACATTTTGCAGAGAGTGACTAGTTCATCTAGGATATCTATGATTGATGTCTTCTCTGGCTACAATCGGATCTGTGTCTTGCCTGAAGATAGAGAGAAGACATCCTTCACTACTCCTTGGGGCACATTCATGTATGCTAAAATTCCCTTTGGATTGATGAAAGAAGGAGCAACCTTCTAGCGAGCCATGGACATCGCCTTTATTGGGGAGAAAGATAAGTTTATAGTCATATATCTGGATGAAATTACAGTGTTCTCAAAGTCTGACAAAGAGCATTGTCATCATTTGAAGAAGGTCTTCCTAAAATGTGAAAGGTTTGGTTTCTCCCTCAACCCTAATAAATATTTTTTTGCTATGAAGGAGGGAAAATTATTGGGGCATATTGTGTCAACAAAAGGGGTAAGAATTTATCCAAGAAAAGTAGAGGCCATCCAAGCCTTATCTTTTCCCAGATCTAAGAAATAGGTCCAGTATTTCTTGGGTAAAATCAATTTTATGAGAATATTCATTTCTAATTTTGCTGAGTTTTTTAAGCACATTACAACCATGCTTAGAAAGGGAAGCGAGGTGAAATGGACTGTTGAGTCAAGAAATTCTTTTGTCCAAATCAAAAGGGCTCTGAATGAAGCACCTGTGCTTATCATCCCCAACTATTCTAAGGAATTTTTGATATTTTATTTTTCCTCATCTGATACATTGGATGTTTTTTTGCTACAGAAAAATACAAAGGGATTAGAGCATCCTATTTCCTTTTTCAGTAGAGCATTGAGGAATGTAGAAATGAGATATGACATTATGGAGAAGCATGCATATGCTTTGGTCAAAGCCCTCAAGGCTTTCAAAATATATGTTCTACATTCAAAGATTGTTTCATATGTTCCCTCAGCCTCAGTAAAAGAGATATTGATCCAACCTTACATAGATGGGAAGAGAAGCAACTGGATTGCTAAAATTATGGAATTTGACCTGGAAATGAAGCCCACTAAATTGGTAAAATGCCAAGGTTTAGCTAGGTTGATGGCTGAATCAAACTGCAAGGATTTATGGGTTAATTTCATGAACATAAACTCATAAAATCACCAATATGAGATTGTTGATAAAGACTCTCATGTTAGCCTCAACTTGGAAGAATGCACCTGGTATAAATACATCATATATTTTCTACAAAAGTTGCGGCCTCCTGATGGTTTGGACAAGAACAAAGTAAGATATTTGAAACTCAAGGAAATCAAATATTGTCTCATTGATCAGGTTTTGTATTGGAGGGATCCTCTAGGAGTTCTGTTGAGATGTCTAGATCCATAGGAGGCCCAAATATCTATGACCGATTTTCATGACAACTTATGTGGGGGCCATCATTTTTGGAGGACCATAGATTATCAGATCCTCAAAGTTGGGTATTTCTGGCATAGCCTTTTTACTGATGTTTGTGAAAATATTAGAGCTTGCATCAAATGCCAAAAGTTTTCTGGAAAGCAAAAACTCAAGTCTTTTCCTTTGAAACCTATGGTGGTTTCTGGACCTTTTCAACAGTAGGGTCTTGAATTCATTGGAGAAATCCACCCAGCCTCAGGTAGTCAATAGAGGTGGATCTTGAATACCATTGATTATTTCACCAAGTGGATAGAAGCCATCCCTACAAGGAGTTCCTCCCATAAGGTAACCATTAGCTTTATTGAAGATATCATGTCCAAATTTGGTTGTCCAAGCAGGATTGCTACTGACAATGTTGCCTCCTTCAAATTTGAACCATTGATCAAGTTTTGTGAATAGTACGGTATTGCATTAGTCCATTCTACTCCTTACTACCCCCAAGGAAATGGTTTGGCAGAGTCCTCTAACAAGAGCCTCATAAAGATCATCAATAAATTGTTAGATGACAACAAGAAAGAATGGGACTCAAAGATGAAATTTTCCTTATGGGATGATAGAGTTACAACAAAAGGGTCAGTTGGTGTTTCCCCTTTTCAGGTTGTCTATGGCATTGAGGCTATTTTTCTTACTCAACTTGCCTTGCTTGTGGAAAAATTCCTCCAGGAATACTAAGGAGAACCTGATGATATGGTCAAGAGGATACATCAGATGGTAGAATTACAACAGGATAGGGAGAAGCTACTTGATAAATCTCAGGATCACTAGTAGAGAATAAAATGAGCCTTTGACAAGAGGGAAAGAAAGGAATATTTCTCAGCTGGGGGATCTGGTGCGCAAGTGGGATGCCCCCAGGAAATGCAAAGGAAAACATGGTAAATTAGAAGCATTATGGATTGGTCCTTTCAAGATTTTTGAAGTATTTTCAAATAACACCTATAAGTTGCAAAGCTTGGAGGATTTTAAATTTTTTGGTGGCCCTATCAATGGGCACTTTCTAAAGAAATATTTTTCTTAAGCCATGATTGGATTTCCACCATTGTAATTACCACTTCCTTTTTATTTTCTATTTGAATAATAGACTCCATGAACCAAAGGCTAAGGCACTGGAACAACACGTTCTTGGCAACTCACAGGGAGCATGCCATCTCCTTTTGGAGCCATATGTTATCACATAAAATTGTCAATAGTCATGAGTAACAACTATGAACTCAGGCGAGCAAGAAAGTGCAGTCTACAGCGGTGGAGATCCCCTATGTAGTTCAATGTAGCGTTATCTCCAATCATAGTTGGAAGGATTCCAAATTTGGTAGGCAGATAAAATCTTTGGCAGGGGCACTAAAATCATCGACGCACCTAGATCTCAGATCATGTTCAGATCAACGGCTTCAAATCATTTAAGGGCAGCAACATGGTTGGGCGATAAAAGGCCCTGAGCGGGCCAAAATCCTAAACACAATTTTGCGAGGAGGCTATGTGGCAGAGGAGGGTGAATTTCAGGACCGAAAGCGATGTGGGCCTAAACCTCTTCCCGCGACCCCGAAATCACGTGTGCCTATAATATCGTATCCGACAAAGATAGGTGGTCTCCCACTAGTCATCCAGTTGCGCTCCAATCTGGAGGAGGATTTAATTAATGAGTAGGAACTGGTAGCTGAAACGTCAGCTCAGTCCATAAATAGAAAGCATGAAAATTATGGCTAAGGAGACAGAGCTTTCAGCCCAAGGTACAATGATGGACGGTTTTTCCTGTAGGCCCATGCTGATATGAGCTTAGATCTTCCAGAAGAATGCACACACAGTCTAACAGAAGGTTGCACAGATGAAAGGCTTTGAATGGGATGGCCAGGTCACACTCTTCACAGTTGTGGACTGATCTGAGTATAAATAGATCAATTCAATATTTTGTTAAGGTCGTCAACTAGTCGAGCAGAGCTCCTTATTTTCTAATATTTGATAACATAGTTGCTCTCTAGTTTTGTATGAGACCTCAGACATTCGCATTAATAGAAGTCAACTTCTTTCATCATATTGTTTAGATATTTGCTGAGACACTTTTGCATGGAGGATCTAGATGAGGGTTGTGGTTGTATTGTAATGTAGGGTTGATTATAATGATGTTGTGACCTATTTGAGTAATTTCCTTATTGCCTTTTTCCTTCTTATGCTGAAATGCTCATGCATGGAGGATCCAGATGAGTCGTCATAGTCGTATGATAATGGAGGTTTGATTATTATGCTATTGTGATATATTCCAGTGTCTGAAACTTGAGTTCAAGAGTGCTCTTGTGCCTGAGTTTTTCTTCACCAAGATGTTTGAAATCCGAATGCCCATGACATACTTGTCCACCTTTCTTAGTAAGTATTCCCTCTGCTCACCTTTAAACTTAAACCACTGGCTGAAGTTAATGAGGACCTCATTTCCTTATGCATTGCTTGTCCAGATTCTGTGTTCAAACATTCTTGTACTGAGTTTTGCCCATTTGAATTCCACTCATAAACCTACCTCCACAAACATTTTGATGGGTATTGGGCTTATCCTCTCGCTGTTTGAGGGTGACTCTCAGTTCTAACACAAGAATCAAACCCGCTATGCCTATGGGTGCAGTAGTGCCTAGCCCCACCATTGATGCAACAATAAAGGAATCATGTTCATTGGGTACACCGTACACACCTGTATGCATCACATTTGATAGATTCAACATAGTAATTTATTTATTTATGAAATCCTCAAATTTTTCATATGTTCTCTTGTTTCTATAGGATTTGGCATGAGGCGATGTTGGGGATTGTCCATCTGGGATGGAAAAGTTACCATCATCACATGCAACATGTGTAAAGATAAATAGAATATAATTCTCAAATTGTTTGTGTTTATGTCTTTGAATTTAACTATTTGGTACTAATAGTTCATTTTTATTCATGTATGCAATTTGTCTATATATTTGCTAGGTATAGTAGTATTGCACCCCTTGGACACTTGGGCATTTCTTCTGAGCTTCCTTTCTCCAGGCCTAGGGTGTTGGAATAACTTGTACATCCTATGAGGGTCCATCATAGCCGACCTGTCTAACACCCACCCCCACCACCACTTTCATCCCCATCGACAAAGACTTCCAAAAAAAAGGTTGTCTTGAAGAAGGTTGTACAACCTCGTGCAAGATCTATCAGTGAATCTCCATTGATGCCTGAGATACTCACGATGATAATGCATTGATGATAATTTTTTATGTTTCATGAATTTGTTTTTACGCATATTTGTTTATTTATTTTTACTTGATCTTTGTAATTGATCCAGGGTGTCATTACAGAGAGATTGGGGTCATGGAGGAGGGTAACACCCTCACGATTGATATTTTCATATGAGGTAAGTTGTCTTAGGTTAAATTACAAAGAATCAATCTGTATGTTTATTAATTCATCGATGAAAAAAACTTATAACATTGTTTATTCTTTGTGCAGTCTCCACAACGTCGAAGCATGCCCAAGCCTAGAACCTCTCGAGGTGCGTCCTCGAGCAAGGGAATAAATATCGAGAGAGATGTAGAGAAGGAGAGAGGTGCATCCTTGAGAAATATAAGAGAGAGGTAGACAAAGAGGGGAGGTAGAGAGAGGTAGACAAAGGATGGAGGTAGGGAGTGAGTGTGTTAAATTGTGGGAGGGAGAGAGAGGAAGACATAGAGGGGGGATAGAAAATGTGTGTGTGAGAGTGTGGGAGGGAGACAAAGGAAGACATAGATGGGGGAATATAAAGTATGTGTACAAGAGTGTGAGAGGGAGAGAGAAGAAGACAAAGAGGGGAGGTAGAGAGTGAGACTTGTGTTAGAGTGTGGGAGGGAGAGAGAGGAAAACATATATAGGGGGTAGAAAGTTTGTGTGGGAGGGAGAGAGAGAGAAGGACATAGTAATGAAATAGAGAGTGTGTGAGAGTGTGAGAGGGAGATAGAGGAAAATAAATAGGGGGGTAGAGAGAAAGGTAAATGTAGGAGAGGGGGGTAGATGTAGGAGATATAGAGGAGAGATAGTGGCACAAGGGGGGAGAGAGTGCATGAGAGTGTGAGAGGGAGAGAGAGAAAAACAAAGAGGAGGGGTAGAGACAGAGTGTGAGAGGGACAAGAGGGAGAAAGAGAGGGGGGGTAGAGAGAAGGATAGTGAGAGGAAGGGAAGAAGAGAGGAAGACATAGAAGTGGGGTAGCAAAATAATGAGAGGAAATGGGGGAGACAAAGGGAGATAGCAAGGGGGAATAGAGAGAGAAAGAGGGGCAGAGAGAATGAGACTGAGACTAGCAACGCTGAGAGAGAGAAAGGTTGGAAGAGATAGAGAGAGAGAGAGATGGGGGGGATAGAGAGGGAGTGGGTTTGAGAGTCTGAGGCTTGTCAAGGTAAGGCCTAGCTCTAGGTCTTTCCATGCCTTGTGATGTCTAAATCTTTCCCATGCCTAGGTCTTACCATGTAGAGGAGTGTGAGGGAGAGAGAGGGATATAGAGAGGGGGGTAGAGATAGAGAGTGAGAGTGAGATAGAGAGGGGGGGTGGTAGATGTAGGAGAGGGAGGAAAAAATAGAGAAGGAAGGAAATGATTTTTAGGAGTGTGCACAAGTTCCTAGAGCACGTGCACGCTCCTAGAGCACATGTACGCTTGCTTGAATTCAAATATTTTGGGCGAGATTAACAAGGTGTATGCAAATTCATAAAAACCTCCATTTTTGTGAATACCCCTCTATATCTCCATCTTCGACACTAGTTTTATACAGGCTAAACAATTCATTTGTTAATGAAATTATAGAAATAGATGGAGTCGCTATGCGGATTTCAAATATATAATTTAAAAATATATATATTATTGTTTACTATCTTTAATCTATTTTTGTCTTCACATGTATCAAAATCCTAGAATACATACCTCTCTTATTTCTTCTATAACGTTTTTTGAGCTTAACCATTTCTCAAATGAGTTATATGTGGCACTAGATGAGTAATTTTTTTTAATCATTTTAATACCGTTTTAGCTAGCACTAACAAGAGACATTGTAATTTGAGGCATATGTTGACTTTTATCATTAAAAAAAATATATAAAATTAATATTAAAAATTTCGAAAAAATACAAGGCTTAAGAAAAATGGGTCCTCTACAAGTATACAAATTTTGGAACAAAATTCCATCGAAACTCAACACAACTAAAACATATACTTTATATTTTGTTGGAAAAATAAGATACCACTTTTAGAAAAATCAAATTTGCATCTAGTTATTCACAAGGTCTATAAATAAAAGTTTTATCCATCATTAGCTTGCACTCACCCACATATCATAATAATGTTAGCTATAAAAATAACATCTTGTATAAAATAATGGTTGTTATGATAATAAAACACACACACACACACACATACACACACACACACACACACACACACACTTGTGTTTTCTTTATGTACAAATTCATATTATTAAAACACAATTTATCATGTAATTGAAGAAAGTTTTTTTTTTTAAATAAGAAAAGCTTTATATAATATTTAGGTTTAGGTTTATTGTCCTAGTTTCTATTAATACAATTTCAAAATTTCAAATTCCAATTACATTATTTTGTATAAACAAAATGAAATAACTTTTTGTTGATCCATAAAATTAGATGTCTCAATGTTATGGGATGTCTCAATGTTATGGGAAGTTAACTTGTTTCTTTATATTAAAGGAAGACAAGTTATTAGCCAATGAAAAATACAAAAATTCATACTAAAGACCTAAAGCATAAAAAAAAACTTTATATAATATTTAGGTTTAGGTTTATTGTCCTAGTTTTTATTAATACAATTTCAAATTTTCAAATTGCAATTACATTATTTTGTATAAACAAAATGAAATAACTTTTTGTTGATCCATAAAATTAGATATCTCAATGTTTTTTTTTGGTAAATAAAAGAAGGACCTTATATTATATCACGAGTATACACCTGTTCTTCGTTTGGCAGCCACATGTTCTGCCACATAAGGGAAACCAGAACAAGTGGCTCCAAGCGATGATATGTCTATCATGGCTGAAATATAGTTTACAAAAATTGTGCAGAGAGCTAAAGGTTTTAACAGGAACCCTGTTCCATCTAACTGGCCTAGTGTTGGCTTCATTCAGAGCTGCCATAACTAAGATAATTACACAACTGGAAAAAAGAGTGAAAATGAAATCATTATCCATTCTAAAACTGTAATTGACAGAAAAAACCGGAATCGAGGGTGAGTCACGTCAAGCTAGTGGGGAACTTGGATGTCCATGAGAGGTGTAAGACGGGACAAACTTCTTCTTGCAAGTGGCGCAACGTGCTTGCGTTGGGGCTTCTGAGAATACCTCAAACAACATATTCAGTTGTTGATTGATTTCCCTTTGGCCATGCACCTGTTCGTCCTGCCACTGCCAGATGTCAAAGAGGAGCTCAAGATGCTCCTCTGCCAGATGATAGGCAAAGTGTGAGCCCTCCTCCTCTTTGTCTGTGCTTGTATCTTCCACTGCAATTGGGTCCTCCCCTGCATCTGTTAGTTTCCATCTTGGAGGGAATCCCTCCTCCACGATGCAGCCTCTGTCCCCCTAGTAAGGCTTAGTTTGGGGGTCGAAAACGCTGGTGGCCACAGGGAGGCATGCCTCTGAGGGTGGTGATGTCGTGTTCGTCGAGCTCTGGGCTGGTTGCGTAGCTGGAGGTGGCCCTGTGTTCACCAAATTCGAGCCTGGATGCCAAACTGGAGGTGGTGCCTCTTCTTTGACAGGGTTGAGGCGTTGAGGTGCCTCTTCCTTCAGAAAATGCAGAGGCGATGGTGGAGAGTACGTTGGGGGGGGACATGGTCTCCGTTTTTGGAATGCGCAACGAAGTCTGATTCTGGAGCGAGGGTGATGGGGTCTACATTTTTGGAGTGCGTAGGGTCACTTGAGTGCTCCAGGTATATCTATGGGGGTAGCTAAAATGGGCAAGTAAAGGTCGTTGAGAGGCTGTAAGTCTATTGTCTCGGGTGACGACATACTTGTTCTTGGTGCCCCGCCTGGGCTTTCCTTGCTCTCGGGGCATGGTGGGAAGAACCAAGGGGTGGGGAAGATGCGAGGGGGCTGTGGGAGGGCGGTAGTGGCCAAAGGAAGCTAGGAGGACCCACATAGTGCGACTTGTGAGGCCAGGAGGGCCGAGGAGCACTGTGCAAAGATCGTAATGGGAAAAAAACAGGAAGATGTGCATGCCTTGGTTGCCTTCATCGCCACTGGGAGCCATTGGTGCGTCTCCCATCGCCATTGAAGGCTGACAGGACTAATACAGGCGACTGGTACCGGTGGCCTGGTTGGATTGCTCGTTCGAGAGCTCCTCCAAGCACACTGACTTAACTCCCCTCATGGTGTGTGCCATGGGGAGTAAATACGTCAAGGGTGGTGGCTTGGGACAATAATTCCCCCCGCCATGTGTCCCTGCCATGTGTCCCCCTCCTCTTGCCAAGTGTCACCCCATCCGGGTTAGATGTCTCAATGTTACTGGACATTAGCTTGTTTCTTTATATTAGAGAAAGAGAACTTATTAGCCAATGAAAAATACATAAAGTCATATTCAAGACCTAAAGATTATTTTAGCTAATATTAAAAAAATTAGAAAAAGACTAATATCTCTTATTGTCTAAAAAAAAGTAATATCTCGTATTATCATCAAAAAATTCTAACAATGAAATCATATACTTTGAAATAATAAATCGTGTACTATTTAATCTCATGACCTAGAGAAAAACCATATAGAATGGAATTCAAAACTTTATTATCTTAATGTTTTTTAAATAACAAAATTATAAAACCTAATTTTTCTATTTGTCTCCAATACACAACGAAATATGGAGAGACTACTTAGTCACCCTTGTATCTAGTTTGAGTGTAGACTTCCATAACTACGTTCTAAGGGTGTGGCTTCTACGTGGTCTTTCTCGTCCTGCAACTGATGTTCCTTACATGCTTCACTCAACCATCGCCATGTTCAGTAAATAAATAAATAACTTAAAATATCAAAATAATATCCATACATCTTGGGAGTTTCAGTAAATTTAGGTTTTTGAGTTACAAGTTATTCATTATTTAAATTATTTAAGGTGGTTAAAGAATTTGGCGGGGAAATGTAAATTTGGACAAAATCTCTATTTTCTATTGAATTAACCGTGCTGAAAAATCCCCAAAACATATGGATTATACAAATTTAATCACTGATCCAACCATTCATCACCCAATTTCGAACAAAAAAAAATTAAAAAAAACAACCAAAAAATTGCAACGTTTAGACTACTGCACAGCTACAGCACGACGTACGGAATTTTACGGTAAAGCCACAGAGAGTAAGCGGGACAGTGTTGGAACTTGGAACTAGTACACCCAATAGAGCTTTAATTAGACGCCGCATATCTCCAATGTACAGTCATATATGAAACTGAACCAATAAGAAGCGGCTAGAAGAGATAACGTCCCGATCCTCTGCCCTGTAGCTGTCTGTGAACGAATCAATGAAGCAAGAAATCCCGCAGAGGCCAAACAGAAAGCCGGTCAAGTATTTGTTGGAGCTGTGGCAGTGACCTCCGTTGGAGAAAATGGGCGACAGAATTTGGAAAGCAAGAACGGTGGTAGTTGGAAGCAGTTTGACGAGATTAGCCGTGCACGCAAAAGTCTTGTCGACTGCATTCTCTGTCATGGATTTTTCAGGGGTCGCCCCTGCGAGTAGCACATTTTCTATGCTGGTTGAATCATCCAATCTTTCAGCCATTGATTAACAGACTTAATTATTGCCTTTCTGACTCGGTAAGTCTCTGTAAATAGCGATAAGGGATTCAATGTAGTAGTTATAATGTATAAGTATATGTTTCAGTACCTATCAAGGTACCAATAGTAGGTATTGACGTCAAGTTAACTCTTAACTCTTCGGATGTCAATTACTATGGATTTCTTCATTGCTAATTCCTTTCTGTGAATATATGGGAAATTTTAGCTTGTTAAGGGTTTTTTGGTGACCTGCACTTGCTTATCATATCTCACACGAAGGCTCAAAATTGCAACCTTAAGGTCGAAGTTATTCTCTTTGGGACTCAGACTTTGGAAATTAAGATAATTCATCTTCAAGAAAACCGATTTCCAACTGAAACGACCAGTATTGAAGCATAAGTAGCTCAAATTTGCTATATACGCTTTGGTGTTTTCATTGATAAATATATTCGTATTACAAGCAATCTTTTCCTTGAACAGGTCAGTGGTGTGGATTGAAAGAGACATAGTGTGTTATACTATAAGCAAAAGAATGTGGTGGGTGAGTTAACTGCACCCTCCTTCAGGAAAAGAAAATTATAGGTTAATTTAGACAGAAGACGATGATAGCAAGCCGCAATACTGGCCTACAACCTGTGAGAAGTGGAGGCGTGAAATGTGCAAAGTGTATGGTTGATCTACACAACGTTATGAAGTTCTACACAACATCCTTTTGGGCAAATATTACTGATTTACACCAGTTTTTGGATGAGTTATTTATTTTGTAGTTCGGATTCCATACATTATAGGAAATAACATTCCTCTTGTTCGGATTCCAATATAGAGGTTTAGTATTTAGTGTTGACTCGATTTCTGTCTCTATGAAACCATCATCGAATTTTGTCGGTGATTTGGTTGTTTTGAGGATCTTTTCTGCATACAGATAAGCTCCCCTTATCTCATTGTTTCTTGCTAATACCAATTCATCACTTTGCAGATTGGTATCTCAGAGAGTTTACTGTTATTATTGCTTTCTTTTGCTTCGTGTATCGGAAAAGACTGGATTTCTATATTTCTGAAGTATGTGATACAAACGTTTTTCTACGGATTCCTCTAGCATGGAGACTAATTTTTCGGGATTTGAGTTCCAACATCAATCTTAATACATTTTTGTTACATGGAAGGCATTTAGAAGAGGAAGAAATTATTTTAATGTACATGACCGTAATCATAGTCTATGAGACAGACGGACTTAGATATTGATTTTTTCATGTTAGATTTTTTTCTGTTCAGCTTGATGATGAGCTTTCTCAATTTCTTCACTGTTCTTTCTTTGAATAAATTATTTCAATAGCTAAGTGTCAAGATACTTACATAGTTGTCCCTGCTATCTTTGAAAACTTCACAGTCTAAAATGAAATGTTTTTCTGTTTCCACTTTTCGAGGTGCAAAACATACACACCCTTCTTCCCAAGCTGCCCTGTTTCACAAAGGAGTTGATGGGAATTGGTTCTTAATTGGGAAATAAGCATTTTGGCTCTCAAGATATATTGGCCCCTATCCAGGCTATTGTAAGTGGGGTTAAACTCTTCAATATTATACTCTTTTTTCCCTAGCTCTTTATCCCAGGTTCTCTTGTGGATGACAGTCTTTATCTTTTTACTGTTTGTAGGGCACTGTTCAAGTGAATATCCCATTTACTAAGCCATTTAATATTTTTCCGCATCTACATCTTCTTTCTTTTGCACAATATTTCATTGAAGAAAAAGTTAAGCCACCTACCCTCTTCCATTTGCTTCATTAGGAGCAGCCCCCATTCCACTCAACATGATATCATAAAAAACTGAACTTTTAATTTAAACTTTTATCATACAAATTAATACCAGAAGATTCCAGTCATGAGTCACCACTGTCCCAGGAGATTTCAGCCATGATTCTTATTGCCCTCCTCATGGGGGCCAGGGGTCCCTCCCTCCCCGAAAGCAAGGTACTCCGCGGCTATTGGAACGTCGCCGCCTCCTCGACCCATTATCTCCAGCGATCCGCTGTTAACAACACGTTAACTAGCACAGTCGACTAGCGGTCGAAAGGGTTTCATTTAGAACAAGAGTTGTGATTGAGCCGACTTTAACACAGAGTGTTTAG
Source organism: Picea engelmannii (assembly GCA_009831015.1). Taxonomy (NCBI): domain Eukaryota; kingdom Viridiplantae; phylum Streptophyta; class Pinopsida; order Pinales; family Pinaceae; genus Picea; species Picea engelmannii. Next base: position 4,847 of record WSFP011389975.1, on the reverse strand, counting down.
GTGTTAATGATATAAACGTGGTCTGCATATATTTACGCACGTACACCTATTGACAATGGGCACAATTAATGATCTTTTAACCTTATTTAACCTTAAACCCTAATTTGATGGTTATCAAGGCATCCTTTAACATGTTTACTTTTTAACATTTACCTAATCACATTATATGTGTAATTGCCAAGTTCCATTTATCAACCTAATGCAATCAAATGTTTCATATTATCAAAGACTGATTACCACAAACGTTTTATATTAGGGACACGTATTCTCAGTATAATATTGGGGGCACGCATTATCAGCAGCTACACCACAAACGTTTTATATTAGGGGCACATATTCTTAGTATAATATTGGGGGCACGCTTTATCAGCCACTACCTTTCGGCATTCTCAGCAGCGAGTTAGCGGCTGTGCTAGTTTAATCTTCCTTAATCATTTGAACGTGGCAATTATGTATTTTTACAGTAAATTTATAATGTGATTAGGTAAATGTAAAAAATTAAACATGTTAACTGATGCCTTCATAAATGCAAGGAAGTTATGAACAATAAATCTAATACATTGATTTTGGAGGACGACTAAGAATATGCCAGCATCTTCAATGCTTAACCATAAGATTAAAATTTAAAATTAAAAGATCATTAATTGTGCCCATTGCCAATAGATGTATGCCTTAACTACGACAGCAAGACAATCCAACGAAGACGTGGTACTGAATAGAAATACCGTGGAGATCGAACCGCAGCCACTCAGCGTTAGAAATTAGAATGGTACAAGAGAAATAGCTTTTGTGGATTTAATGGCCTATGGCCAAGACTAACGGATCCGCACTTATATTGGATCTTCGAAACGTGAAAACCAAGATAGAGGACGAAGCTTGTATTTATTTTTGAGGCAATGGGTTTTTCATTGTATAATTTGTTTTTATTTTGCAAAAGATAGAGATCGGCTGCTCAATTACGGCCCTTGGTTCTGGGCGAAACTGTGGAATCTCACTTTGAACCAAGAACCTTCCATTGTGTTTATGGGTTTTTGAGTCATTAGAGAGAATGGAAAATGCAGTGGGCGAATTCAAATACAAAGCAGCCATATTTCCGCTATTCCCGCCTCTGCATTGACATAAATTTAAAAAATATTTTTGAGATAAAAATCCAGCTGGTGGTTAAAGGCTATATGTGGACCCAGTCTCTAGATCATGGGCAACTTGCTTTTCAATGTAGCGTTTGCTTTGAAGTAAAGCGCATTGTAGTTTATTGTGTTAAAAATGTAGGGAAATCAAATATGATTAAGAGAAACCTCATTTAGTGGAACGGGGCCCAAAAAACCACCATCTAATCAATAAGGAAGGAATTTCCAACGGCTACCCATATCAAAGCAATATTAAGCGGATCTCATCATCTCTATGCAAGGTGTTAATCAAAGCTAGCAAAACTTTGTCAAAGAACATTCTAAACCGTTTGGGGAACTCGCCTAGCAAAAACACGACACAATAGATCTTGCCCCTCGAATTACGGAAAGCAAGGAAATGGTCAACTTTACATCTCCCATGTACTCCTAAGATTCTATATTTCTTTTCTTTGGTCATCATTCACGGTTATGTTAGTTAGTTGGATCTAGTAGAGAAAGGAAGTAGAGGTAAGGAATATGCTTAGTGAAATAATCTATTATAAGAAAATGTGTAAAAATAAAAAATAAAATAGTTGTCAAAAAATCATTAACACCATGATATTTTTTGGAAAATCTTTTCAAGAGAAAAACTCCACACTCTAAATCACATTTAATGTATTGTTCAACAACTAAATGATTACAATATAGAGTTGCAAATTTTGTGTGCTTTTAACAAGAGTATTCATTGGAACTATAATTTTGAAGAAAATTCACCACCATAACAGTGAGCTAAAACATATTTATTGAATTTCCTCCAACCCTAGCATTAAATAAATAGGTACAAATAAAACCATAAACCATTTATGTTTTTTCATTTCTACTTTCTTGAAACTATCAATAGGTTATTCCCTCCCATTGGTTTACATTATTTTCTAATCCACTACAATGTTCTCTAGTCCACTACAACATTGTAATATTCTCTACTCCAATATAGCATTGCAATGTTCTCTGCTCGACTACAACACTACAATATTTTCCTCTTCACTATACCATGCAATGTTCTCTCCTCCAGTGCAACACTGCAATATTCTTTCCTTCACTATACCACTGCAAGGTGTATCCTCCACTGCAATATTCTTTTCTTCACTATACCACTACAAGGTGTACGATACACATGTCCCAACATTCTCCCACTTGTCATATACCTTGCAAGGGTACAAGGAATATTGCATCAAAATAAGAGTTAATTGAGAGGGCCCATAGGATGACATCACCACTTGAATTTACCTATGTTCACTGGTTTTTCCAATGCATCTGCAACATTATGCAAGGTGTCAACTTTCTCTAGTATCACATTTCCATCCTCTAGCATGTCCCTAACAAAATAGTACTGGATATCTATATGCTTTGTCTTTTCATGAAAATTTGGTTTCTTAGCCACACAAATTGAACTATTATTATCACATTGAATCATGATAGCTTTCTAACTTGTCCCTACTTTTGAACACAATTGCATAAGCCATATGGCCTCCTTACAAACATAAGTAACTACCATATACTCTACCTCTGTAGTGGACGAAGTGAGAACATCTTGTTGTTTTCTCATTCAACACATTCCTCCATCAAATAGATGAAACACTGAACCACCTGTAGATCTCCTTGTATTTACATCCCTTGCCAAACCAAAATACACATAACCATTGAGTGTGGGTCCCTTGAAATGCCACTATGATAGAAAATGGAATATTAAGAGTTACCTTGGAAATACCTAAAGACCCTTTTAACTGTAGGCTAATGTTCATGCCCAGGATTGGCCATGAATCGACTCAAGACTCACATTGCTTGGGCAATGTCTAGTCTAGTACATACCATAACATACATCATACGAACAACTACATTAGAATAAGGAATGGGGGAAATATCCTCCATCCGTGCAGGTGTTGTAGGACACTTCTCAACTAAAATCTTAGTTCCCACATCAATTGCAACATTCAATGGTTTGCAATTTGCGATACAAAAACGTTGTAGCACATAGTTTACATACATACTCTGGCTCAACCAAATCCTTTTATTTTCCCAATCTCTCTCAATCTCCATTACTATGATATATTTTTCTTCTCCCAAGTCCTTCATATCAAATTGTGCTAAAAGCTAAGACTTCAAATCACAAATCACAACTTTACTATTACCAAAGAATAAAATGTCATCTACATATAGAGTGATAACAAAGAAACAATTATTGTCTTGTTTGTAATACACAAAGTGATCAGATTTGGATTTCAAAAATCCTAATCCAAAAAAATGGCATCAAAATTTTGGTATCACATTCTAGGAGACTGTTTGAGACCATATAAAGACTTTTTTAACTTGTAAACTAATGACTCTTTACCTTTTTAAACCTAGTTCTCGTAGATCTCCTCCTTCAAAACACTATGTAGGAATGCGGTTTTCACATCCATCTATTATATATCTAAATCAAAGGATGTTTCTAGAGATAATAAGAACCTAATATATGTTAACTTAACAACTAGGGACAAGATCTCACCAAAGTCTATCCCCTCAACCTAGGAAAATCATTTTGCAACCAACCTTGCCTTGTTATTTTCAACATTTCCATGCAAACCGATCTTCTTTTTTAACACTGTCACATACCCACTATGAAAATCAAACTTTTTCATTGATTTCTCAACGATCAGAATCTCCAAAGTCCTACAGGGCTTAGCGCAGGCTAGCTCTTTCCCTTTTCCACCTCCATATGATTGTAGTTCACGATTATGGGTCGAATTAGCACGACGTCTTTTCGCACATCGCGACTCGGTGCTACTAGAATTTCGAGTCTCTCGACTCTGCAAACCCCGAAGCTTCAAACAACAAAACCCCGAACCCTGACAGGGCTAGTGAGGAGCAAGTTTCTCTCTTGGGGTCTTGTCTACATGACTCTATACTGTGTCCATGCGCTTAAGCCATCCAAGAGCTTATCATCTTTTCGCGATTTGAGGAATCGCAATATATGACTTCTACCTTCCCCCATTCAAATCCCCGAAACTTTCGAGGTCTCCAAAATTTCCCTCCAAAGGGAGATCAATGGTCATAAACCTCCCCTGATCCAACGGTATAGATCCTTTCGAAGTTTCAGTACTCGGAAGTTTGAAATGCAACAACTCCAAGATTCTTCGTCATTCAAATCTCTGAATTCCGATATGGAAATTCGTGTAAGAGATCGACGGCTCTTAAGAGTGTGGATCCAATGGTCCACGGGATTTCGGGACTTTCCCCTAACTTTGACTGCTCACCACGCATCTCCCTTGATGGACTGTCTCGGATCCTTCGGGACTTCTCCTCTCCACTACCGCGCGTATCATAATTTCGGGTATCCGGATTTCGCGATTTGCGAAGGCAAAGGTTCTTGTCCTTTCATTTTCCTGGGTGCCGAAATGCCGAAGCGCTTACTAGCAGCCACGTATACTCCCTCAAATGGACGGTCCTCATTGTTTCACGATTTCGCGACCCCCAGTGATACAAATCCTTTGTGAACTCGAATCCTCAGTATCCGAAATACCGATGGACTCTCGATCTCTACCACATGTCCTTCATGGATGGACGGTCTAGATCTATATCAGGACTTTCACCATGGAGTGTCCCTATCCCTTGTCATCAGGACTCCCAGAATCTTGAATTCTGAATTCCCAATACCGACTCCTCTCTCGGGACTTTCGCCCTTGTTCACGAGGGCTTAACCCT
>ML855549.1:0-19544 GCA_009831015.1 Picea engelmannii | reverse complement strand
GGTAGACCCTGACAAAATCAGGTCTATCATGGAATGGCCTACCCCAAAGGATGTTTCGGACATCAGATCCTTTATGGGATTAGCAGGATACTATAGGAGATTTATAAAAGGATTCTCCAAGATTGGTTGTCCAGTCACTGCCCTCCAGAAGAAAGGGACAAAATTCCTGTGGACACAGAAATGTGAAGAAAGATTTCAAACCCTGATACATCTACTAACCCATGCGCCCGTGTTGAAGATTGTCAATCTAGAAGATGACTTCCTCGTGTGCACAGATGCCTGTAAGGAAGGGCTCGGAGGAGTACTTATGCAGAAAGGAAGTGTGATATGCTATGAATCCCTAAAATTGAATGAGCATGAAGTCAACTATGTGACCCATGATCTAGAACTGGCTACCATAGTGCATGCCTTGAAAATGTGGAGGCATTACCTCCTGGGAAGAAAATTTGTACTTATGATAGATCACTGTGGATTGTGATACCTGTTTGATCAACCAAAGCTCAATGCTAGACAAGCTAGGTGGATGGCCCTCCTTAGCGAGTTTGATTTTGAAATCAAACACATTAAAGGAAAGGAAAATAGGGTGGCCGATGCCCTTAGTAGAAGTATGAAAACAATTCACCTGGCAGTAGTGAGCACCTGCGAGACAGATGTCAAGGAAAGAATCAGAAATGCACAAGAAATAGATCCCTTCATCTGGACCATGACCATGTACCTACATCAATAACCCTCTGGAGTAAAATATGAAGGCTACAAGAAGACCGAAGGAGATCTAATCACTTACAGAAGCAGATTTTATATTCCAAATTGTGACGACTTGAAGAGGTTCATTATGGATGAACTACATAAAAGACCCTACTCGGGTCATCCAGGATACCAGAAAATGATCACTGCCACCAGGAAACAATTTTATTGGCCTGTATTGAAGAAAGACATAGCCAAGTACCTAGCCAAATGCATAGAGTGCCAACAAGTTAAAGCAGAACATCGACACCCAACAGGATTATTACAACCTTTACGAATCCCAGAATGGAAATGGGAAACCATCTTCATGGATTTCATCACTGGATTACCAACCTCAAACAAACAGAATGATGCCATTATGTTGGTGGTGGATAAATTGAGAAAGTCTATTCACTTCATCCAAATCAAGTCGGCCTGCAAGGCAATCGATATCGCCCAGGTATTCAGACTGCATGGTATGTTGAAAGAGATCGTGTATGACAGAGACATGAAATTTACTTCCAACTTTTGGAAATCACTGATGGTTGGTTTAGAGACCAAGTTGTTGTTTAGCACCGCCTATCACCCTCAAACCGATGGATAGACATAAAGAGTGAATCAAATACTAGAAGATATGTTAAGTATGCATGTAATGCATCAACCCAAGAAGTGGGAAGACTACCTACCACTGGTAGAACCCGCCTACAACAACGACTACCAAGCATCCTTAAGGATGAGTCCCTTCGAAGTCCTCTATGGTAGACCGTGTAACACTCCATTCAGCTGGAGTAATATCATAAATAGGATTTCTTTTGGACCCGACATGTTGAAAGAAATGGAACAACATGTGACTCAGATAAAACAAAAATTGAAGGTCGCTCAGAACTGACGGAAAAGTTATGCCGACCAAAAGAGATCTCCAAGAGAGTTCAAGACGGGAGACCATGTATATATTAGAGTTAGGCCCAGGAAGAGTTCCCTGAAAATGGGAGCTTGTGCCAAGTTGGCACCTCGGTATTGTGGACCCTTTGAGGTTCTAGATAGAGTGGGACCTGTAGCCTATAGGATAGCACTTCCTTCCACTGTAAAAGCACATAATGTTTTCCATGTTTCATTATTGAAGAAATATGTACATGATGCTAATCATATAATTGACTGGTCTGTGATCTAGGTGGAACCAGAGGGAGAATTTCTACCAAAAACTTAGTTCATAATGGACAGAAAGGAAACCCCACTCCGAAACTAAGCCATTGCACAGGTCAAGGTGCAGTGGAGACATTTTGGCCCAGATGAGGCTACATGGGAAATGGAGGATTCCATGAGACAAACATATCCAATTTTGTTTACTTATGTACATGCATGTCATGTTGATAGATAAGAACATCAAAGACGATGTTCCTTTAAGGGGGAGGTAATTGTAACACCTTGTTTCCCCCAGTTTGTAAAAATAACTATACTGGCCAAGAACTATGGCAAACCCAAAAATGTGAATGTGTGATGTGAATGGACCTTGTCAAAAAGGTCGATGAATGTGAATAATATTATGAATATATATTGTAGGACTGTTGAGAGGGGATATGCTGAAAAAGAGACCACGATGGCTGGAGAAAGGTGGTGGAAGGCACCTGGAATGGTGGCATTAACTTCCACCAAAAATAATACCGTATTTGGACTTCACTTGCCCGAAGAACCAAGAGCGGCTTGCTGGCCCCGAATTAAATGACTCGCCAGGATTGGTAGGTAAATGGCTCCTAATGAGTAATGAGGAATGGGGGGGGGTGAACCGTCCATTCGTAGAGCCGTCAGGCCTGACCAGTGCGAGGGAAATCATGCCACACACAACCTCACAAGAGGAAAAAGGCGTGAGGGAGAAGCGAGAAGGGGGAAAAGGCGAGGGAAGGAAGAGAACTCTAGAAAAATATAGAGTGAGTGATAGCAGAGAAGAAGGAGAGTAACCTTCATTCTCGGTCACTGGAAAACAGAGACGTAGTCTCACAATATCGTGGTCTCAGCTCGGGGGTGGCTAGTCGTAAATTCGTTGGGAGTCGTTGAGCCTACGGTTGGGTGGAAATGAGCACCCCTCTCAGTAGTTGCATCACGTCTAGTGTTTTTATGATAAGTGTTTTTCATCTTGTATCTTGAAATGTATATTCTGACATTTATGCTGATAAGCTGTGAAATCATGAAGGGTTTCAGTATAAGACTGTCTGTGTGGTGTTTGATCAGAAATGGTGGTTGCATTCTTTTGTTGGAAGGACCACGTATGTCTTACGTTTATAGATATATTTGTACACACACACACACACACACACACACACACACACACACACACACACACACACATATATATATATATATATGCATATTGAATTAATTCAGACTTTGAGTCTATTCTCAGGAAATCTATACCTCTATTCATCCCCAGGAATACCTGGAATCGATCTCTCCACAAAGATATCATTCAAGAACCTGGAAAAGGATTTGAAGGCGCAAGTCTTAGTAACCCTATACGAGGAAGAATGATCCTCTTGAAATACCGAAATAGCAACGTAGGGATAGGTATCGATCGACGGATGAGATCCCGTCGAAAGATCTACAGTCATTCATGACTGTTAGGTTGGAGGAAGAAATGAGGGAATTACATGCCTTGACCCCTTTCCTTTATCTTCGTGAGTGGTGAAGAAATTGGGACCGCAGATCCCCAAGGTCCATGAGAGTATCTGGACCGTTGGTTTTTCCACATCTAGGGAGCAGTGGGAGAGTGCACAACGTGGGACCAATCTGAACCATCAAATATTAGGTAGAAAACTCGACAGCTGTTGGATCTGTCAGGAGATGCATGAGGGTTAAGCCCTCATGAACAGAGACGAAAGTCCCAAGAAGGAGTTCATATCGGGATTTCAGCATTCGAGAATTCGGGAGTCCGAAGGACGAGAGTCCGGGCACTCGACATCAGAAGTCCCAAAATAATGAAAGGGGATTTGAGCCATCCATCTACGAGAGGACGCTTGTCACGGAGTCATCCATTTCAGAGATTCAAGTACCAGGACTCACATAGGTGAGCACCTATCCCTTGCGAGTGGCGAAGTCGCGAAAGAACCTGAGCCATCCGTTGGAGGGAGGACACGTGTCATGAAATCACCCATATCAGGGATTCGGACATCAGAAGTCCTAACGGTAAGTATTTCAACTTCGTGGGTGGTGAAACCACGAGAGAATCGCAACCATCCATCTGAGGAGGATAGGTAGCACCTTGTCATGTGCGCAAACCCTGTAGGAATCAATGAGGTCAAGAAAATCTTTCACAGTTCCAGAGAAGAGAAGCTTGGGAGGGATAGTGCCATTTTGTGCACGAAGCCTTAGCTGTAAAGATTGCAGAAGAGAAGAAAAGGCCGAGAACTTTGATACTTAAGCAATCTTCCAAGGAGAAGGAAGAGAAGCACATTCTCAAGGAGGAGCTATGATTTCCGTTAGATCAGCTGGAGCGAAATAGATCTGGATTGTCGAAAATGTATGTCCAGACGCACGCAGAAGAGAGCATAAATAGACGACAGAGAAAATTCATAGAGAAGTGTTGAAATTTCATGGTCCATTGGATCGAACTCAGTTACGAGGGAGTTAAGCCATATAAACAACCATGGGAGAATCTGTATGGACAATGGAGACACTTCGAGATAGAAGTGGCAAATAGCCGATAGTCGTTGGATCTTGCAGGGTTGCAAGGTAGTTAGGGCCGGGGAAATCTCGAAGAGGTCCAAGTTCGGGACCTCGCATCTTGGGGTTTCGCAAGAAGAGAATGCAAGAGTTGGGTGCTCCAACTCATGAAGTCGCGAAGTGAGAAATTGCGAGGAGAAAAATATGAACTGTTGGATCCAAGAATGGGAGGACCGTTGGATCAGGGCCTTATCGTGCGTATCGTGCATTCAAAGGTTTGAAGGTTGAGAGGACCTCTTCTTGACATCAGAAGTCATGAAGTGCCAAGAGTTGAGGCACAAGTGAGGAACACATGGCAGAACCACAAGGTGGGGCCTACATGGTTGACAGGAGGACACACATTGCCTAGAGAAAGGAGTCAATGCTCTGTTGACTTCTCGTGTCTCGGGGATTCATGGAGTAAGAGAACGGGATATCAACCCTTCGACTTGCAAAGGTGGGAGTAGCGAGAGGTTCTAGTGTTTACCCTAGCCAGTGGTCATGTGCAGAAGCTCTGACAGAAAGGAGCTATACCCATTTCATGATCTCGGGTATCGCGAGATTGGGAAGGAAGAGTCGGGAGTTTCGACTCGCGAACTCATGAGATGGCGAGTTGTGACAAGCGCCTTTGGGGATAGGCCTTGGTCATAGCACTGTGGTCTCTTAGGAATGGTGGAGCTTGTGCCTAGTGTTGTTCACACAGGGGAGCTACTGAAAAGGACCTATGGACCAAGGCATAGCCCAGGGGGCTAATTGTTGATCGAAGCCTCTTCGGCGGTTCAACATTCGGAGTTTGCAGAGCCGAAATTATCTACTCGCTTATAACACTGAGTCATGAAATGTGAAAAGGCACCTAGTTGTTTGACCTGTGATCAGGATCAACGATCACATGGAGGTGGAAAAAGGGGAGAAATAACCTGTGCTAAGCCCCGTAGGATCTTGGGGATTCTGACCCTCGAGAATTCGACGAAAAATCTTCATTTTCATAGTGGGTTTGTGACACTACACCATCGAAGGATCCCCCTACCAAGACATAAACACAAAAGAAGAGGAAGGTTTCTCCATAGAAACCCTCAATAAGAAAGAAGACCCACACTAGTAAGCCCCAGTTGGAGGCTATGCTCACAGAGGATGATATTGGCTTGGTCCGTGGAGTGATGGAGGATGCATCTGAATATCTCTTGCAGAGATATGGAGAAAAGAAGGAAGAGTTGTATGTAAAGGTCGAGAAGAAGTTGAAGGAGATACAATGAGCTATTCAATTTTTCTGTGCAGTACCTACTGCGCCTTCCTCATCGGAGATTACAGAATTGGGGGATGAGCTTGCCCAATTGAGAATATTAGCAGATGAAACAGAGGCTCGGATTCAACAAGTTTAATAGGAGAAGGAAAAGTCTATATAAGCCCGTAATAAAGATAAAGAAGAGATCTTAGAACAACTACGAGTTGCGCGGTACTGTACAACCGCATATGAAAATGAGAAGCATGACTTTTGGGTGATGCTCGAGGAGGGAAAAGAAAAGATACAGAGAGAAAAGGACCAGTTGCTCCCAGAGCATACTGCAGTCAAAGAAGTGGTGGGAAGAGCAATTCACTCTATGCCCAGCATGGCATAGGAGGAACACGAGGCAGTCTAGGTTCAAGTGATGAATCTCACTGAGGCCATCCAACAGCTTCAAGAAAGGGTAAATGATTTGGAGATCCAAGAAGTACCAAGCACTCCACAGGAAGTGCGTGACTAGAGGGAGGAATCCACTAAGAGTGCATTTGGAAGGATCAAAACCCTCACCTTAGAATGCAAACAACTGAGCGATAGCAGTGCGCAAACCTAAAAATGCCTTGCAAAAGATCTAGAGCTGAGGAAACTAGAAGCGTCGCTACAGGAGGTGCAAAAGAATCCACTGACAATTTGAGCACAGATGAAGTCACTCACGTCGGTCGAGAGAATCAAGAGATCACAAGAATAACATGTGGCCCAACAACAGATTACTACCATACAGGGCAGAGTAATGGAAGTCATGTAGAGGCTAAAACCAGTGCAGGATGAAACCTACACGGTGTGTGAAGAGATCAAAGGACAAGGTTCACAACTGGACTAAGTAGTTGCAACAGTGGAACAATACCTGGAAGGGCTTGTTACATAGAAATTAATCCAGGAGTTCACTCAGCAGGAATCTCAGGTGAGGTAACAAGTCTAGGCAAATTGATCTAAGCTCAAGGAATTTGAAGCAGTGCTGCCCAGATTTGAGTGACTCAGGACAAGTCACATGTGAGTGTTGGGGGCCTATTGGCCCTCGACCAAGTTTTGAGGAAACATTGGTCAGGTTTGACCACTTTTTGGAATTTGATAGGCTGGTTGAAGATGGAGTGCCCAGGTGGAGCTGATATCATGGGATCTCACTTGTTTTGTGGACCCAACAAGGGGTTCATTAGGGTTTCTGTATTAGGGTTGATGGGATTTCGGCCCATGGGTTTACCCATGATTAGGAATTTTTGTAAGCGAATGTAAAAGTAAAAATAAGTAAAGATTGTAAGGTAAAAGTAGCTTAGTGAGGAGAATGTAATTGGCTAAGTGCAAGAAGAAAGTAGTTCTAATTTTCTTTATGCAACATAACATGTATGAAAGGCTATGTGCTTGATAGAGGAGTTGGATATTTTCCTTGATCTGATTTTGGGAAGGTGGATCTGGTGCTTAGTGCACAGATCACATGTCTGTTGCGAAGCTTGGCTCTGTGGCTTAGTGCATAGGATAAGACGGATGTAAGAAATTTAAGCCTAACAAAGAAGAAGAAGAAGTTGGTGGACGTATCCCCACACTAGGGTGAACCATGTATATCATGTGTTGATGGTTTGATTTGTGCTATGATGTTTATGCTATGAATATGCTTAGTGCATGGATAGTTTTGTATGATAGATAGATCTATGAATGATTAGATATTTATTTATGTTTGATGTGTTAGGTATAACTTATGATGTTAAGTGCAATGTGTATTTTGTCATTATTACTGCACTGATCAAATCTTAGGATTTTTTCTACGATGTGAATAAAGTTGATAAGATAATGCATGATATATTTTAAGTACTCTGTGAAGTGTTATAATCACAGATCTGTTTGCTAGCTTGGTTACAGACACCTGAGTCCTGTAACCCCCCCTTCCTCTACCTCGGATGAGACTGCATTTGCTTCGCAGGTGTTTCCAAAAGGGTCGGTAGTTAGGGTTTTTTGGTGCGTTATTGAAGCATTGAACCCTGGGTCTACCCCTATGCTAACATGACCCTTCATCTTCATATTTTTGGGAAAGTGCATCTGTAACCAGATTGTATTTTCCTTTCTTGTAAATGATATCATAATCATATCCAAAGAGTTTAGTCACCCATTTTTTTTCTCTAGGGAGGAAATGTGTTGTTCCAAAAAACACTTGAGGCTTTGATGATCTGTCTTAATTTGGAAGCATTTCCCCAATAGATAAGGGCACCAAATATCAATGGCATGCAGAATAACAAACATTTCCTTTTCATAGATTGATTTTCCCAAGTTTTGTTCAGACAATTGTTTTTTGGTAAAGGCCAAAGGCCGACCCTCTTGCATAAGGACAATGCCAATTCCTTTCCCGGAAGAATCAATTTACAAGACAAAGGTCTTTGTTAAATCAGTAAGGGTCAATATTGGAATGGTGCACATGGCCATCTTCAAGGATTGAAAATCCCGAGTAGCTGTTGGATTCCAATTGAAAGAATTATTTTTAAGGAGTGCAGTAGGAGGTGCCACAATCTTTCCATAATTCTTAACAAAATTGCAATAATAACCTGTTAAGCCCAAAACTCCATGCAAGATTTTGAGAGTCTTTGTGTGAGGCCATTCTTCCATAGCTTAAATATTTTTAGGATCCACCCTAACACCTACCTTGCCAACAAGATGCCCCAAGTACTTGACTTCAAAGTCACCAAAAACACATTTATATTGTTTTAGGAAAAGTTGGTGCTAAGAGAGTAGATGGAGAACTCGATCCACATGAGAAAGATGGTTTGTCCAAGTTTTTCTATAGATAAGGATATCATCAAAGAAAACTAATACAAAATGAAGGAGAAAAGGATGGAAGACATGATTCATGAGGCTTTGGAAAGTCAAGGGAGAATTACACAAACCAAAGGGCATGACCAAAAACTCATAGTGGCCCTCATGAGTTATAAAGGTAGTCTTAGGAATGTTTTCCTCTTTCATACGGATCTAGTGGTATCTAGAACGAAGATCAAGTTTAGTAAAGAACTGGGCGCCACTCAATTCATCCAAGAGGTCATCAATGACAGGAATGGGAAATTTGTCTTTAATGGTGAGTTTGTTGAGGGCGCGGAATTTAGGACACATGCGCCAAGAACATTATTTATTAAGGACCATGACCACCAGAGAAGAGTAGGGGCTCTAACTAGGGTGAAAAACACCTGCATTAAGCAATTCTTGAACCATTTTTTCAATTTCATTTTTTTGGGAAAAGAGATGATGATAGGGACGAATATTGGGAGGAAGGCTTCCTAGGACAAGGGGAATGGAATGGTCATGAACACCATGGGAAGGAGGGAGTCCTTGGGGAGTGGAAAAAACCACTTGATGTTTAGATAGGATGTATTGGAGGTCTTGTGGAATAGAGGGTGTCTCAGTTTCTTGTATGGCATGGAGTTGGGAAATAACGCTAGAATGACCCTTTTTGAGCCTCTTTTCCATGCGATGGGAACTAATGATCTCAGGGGAACCAATGGTGATTCTTTGGAAATTATATTGTTGGCCCTCCTAGTTGAATTGCATGGTTAATTATTTAAAATCCATGAGAATGGGACCCAAAGTCCTTACTAGTCTGCACCCAACACAATGTCACAACCGCCCATGTCGATAGAAAACATAAGATATTTCAGGTGGTAGTCACCAATTTGGAGACGCACATTTTCACAACGCCCTCCACATTTCATGGACCCACCATTGGTAATCATGATTTGGAAATTATTGACTGCATGGATATAACAATTAGTCTCTTGGGAAATGTGGTGATGAACAAACTTTTGGGTGCTTCCACTATCAACAAGAATGATGACCTTCCTATGTTTGATGTAGACAATTGACTGAGGGTTTGGGGAGAAGAGAAGGCAGTGAGAGAATTTATGGAAATGACCGGTTCGACTTCGGGAGGGTCTGAGGGAGGGGTTATTTCAGTGGGTTCAAGTGACACGCACAAGGGGAGCTTCAACATCCTATTCTGAAACATCCTCCGAGATGGCCATAAAAATATTGTGTTCCTTACATTTGTGTTCCAAAAAATATTTATCATCACAATTATAACAAAGTCATTTGAGTTGGCGTTCAACCATTTCGGCCTTAGTCAATTTTTGGATCTTTAGTGGAGTAGAAGGAGGAGTGGGATTGACTAGTTTAGTGCGAGGAATAAAGTAGGGTTTCTAGTTTTGAGAAGAGACAACCTGTTGTGATTCCTTAACTATTTTAGTAGCCCCCAACCAACTCTGAGTCAAATCCATGAGGACATGGGCACAAATCTCATCCTTGAGGCCACTGATAAAACATTCTTAGAAAAAATCATTAGACATGCCCTCCATATGAAAAGTCAGTCGCTCAAAAGAAGCTATAAATTCTTCCACTCTACCAAATTGTTTCAACTTTGTAAAATGGCCTAAATGGTTGGTGTCAGTGTCAAAGCGTTCATAAAGATCTGCCACAAAGTGTGTCTAAGCAATATACCCTTGACGAGCAGTTTTTCTCCACTGCCACCATTGCCAACATTCTTGATCTAGAAGGAGAACACCATACCGGAGTTTGTCCAAGTCATCTCTAATGTCGTACAAAGAGAAATAATGTTCCATTTGAGTTACCCAACTAGTGGGATCTAAGCCATCAAATTTGGTCACATCCACATGCGGAAGGCATAGGTCATGTTGAAAGTGATGGGGCAGAAAATTATGGGAATGAGAGGAAGTTTCAACTTCAGTATGCAAAGTCGGGTCAGATAAAGGGGGATCTACAGGGATATGAAGCTTGGTGCATATCATCGAAGCGACATATTCAAGCTGGGTAGTCATGTCCTATTTGAGGTCTTCTTTGAGTTCCTCGATTGAGGCAATGATGGAGGAATGTATGTTTTTATTTATGGTGGCAATATTGGCACCTAGACGTGTCAGTTCTTTTTGGGTCTCTACAAAATTAGATTGCACGTCATTGAAGAGAGATTCCAATTCTTGGCTACGGGTATGGGCCATGACGATGAGGGAACCGAAAAGGGGTGGGTGGGGTCAAAAAAATTGTTGAAAAATGATAGGTATGACTATGATAAGGGTGAAGAGATAAATCCAATGGAATAGGTCTCAAATAATGGTGCAACAAAATCCAGAAAGAAATGTGTAGTAATTTGGAAACTCGAACATAGTTGCGCGGTAATAGATCTTGTATGTTTTAATTTTTTTTTCTGTCCCCAAGGGTTAGGTATTAAAGGGTTCTATAGACAATGGTTTTCCATATTATATATCTCTCTGATATACGTGTAGGGTCCAATAGTAGTACTCGGCCCAATATCTCAGGGCATCAACTAAGGATGTTATACCATGCCCTTAGCCGTACTACTCGACTACACAGGTACTAGAGATTATCTTCCTTAGTGTTATTCTCGGTGCCACTATAACAGATAGGCAGCCGATCGGTTTATCTAAATAGGGCTTTAGGAAATCTAGGTCGATCTGTATATAAGTTATGTCTGATGCACTACCACTCGAAGGGGTACCAACAGGTCTTACAAGGGTGGCCAACAAATGTGTGCTTAAGTACCACTTGCATTTCTTGCGTGTATGAATCCCTAGCCACGGGTTTATGCACATAACGAAATATATTTGTAGCTTAAATACGTCAGAATACGTCTCTACCCTGAAAAAAAAATTAACCCACAAATTTCTGCTGAGGAAAGTGCTTTGATACCACTTGTAATATTCCATATATAAAAAGTATCCAGAACATAAATAAAATGCTAGAAATGGAAGATGAACAACAATATAACTAGAAAAACACCACAATAATACCAAAATGATATTAGAATAACACCAAAAGGAGCACTTTGATTACTGAGAGCAATGTTCACTTACCTCTTCAAGGAGGCAACCTCCGGCAAAGAAGAGATCTATTACAATAATATCAAAGACAAAATTTCTCATACCCTCGACTCCTATTTATACTAAATATGTCTATCAAAAGAACCATCTAGAGGAATATCCTTCTAGAAGCAGAAGCTTGTATTAGGTCTTCTTACATTCGAATTATTCTTCCTTATTGCTAGGCCTTATTAATATTGACCTCTACTACATCGAAATATATTATTCTACCTAAGTGAGGGGTTAGCTCCCTAACAAAATCCATGACAGAGATTTGGCCTTTTATAAAAATCATCTTTGAGCAGCATGAGTTAATTCAGAAAGCTAGAGGAATCATTGAAATAATTAAGGAAGAATTGGGAGAAAATCCAACATAAGCCACATATCTTATCAAGTTTCTAAATTCTAAAAACAAATAGGAGTTAGAGAAGGTAGAGATAGAAGAAAAAAATGAAACTATCATTTAAGTAAAAAAGGTTCTAACTAAGAAAGGCCTCATGTTGCAATTGGAAGAAAAATGTCAAGTTATGGAAATAGGTGTGCAAAGATTATTCAACAAGTTTGAGGTGTTAAACAAGAAAGGATTACCTGGTTTATTAGTGATTAATGAAAAGTTAATTACCTTTCCTGATTATAACCAGAACTTAAAGACAGTGGAAAAAGTCAATTCAAAATTCACAGGAATACAAGGAAGCATCATTGGGAAAGCATTCCTAGAAACACTAAAGTTTGATTTGAACATTTAGAATGAGATCAAACACATTTTCATCACCAAACCCACTTTTTCTAAATACACAGAGGTGGATGAAATTTATAGGAAATTACTCAAAATGTCAATCCGAAGTAAAACTAGATCATACAAATTGTGCGAGTTACTTGAGTAACGATGAGTTCTACTTTTTAGTAGCAAGGACCAACAACTAAGAAGAATTCAAAGGGACATAATATCAACAGTTTCCATCAAATTAGCACCAAAAATCCGAACAGATCTGAAAGATTCCCATATTTTTGTAACTAAAGATATAGTTAGTTTAGATATTCCTAAAATATATCCTGATCATTTATGACAAGATCTTTTGTAAATAAATGTATAAATACTTCTCATTTTAAAGTATGTAGGGTTGAGTTTTGCATCCAAGAAAGTGGATTTTGTATTTTCAAGCGGATTGTTCAGTAATAAAAAATGACTCTTTCACAGGATTCTCATGTCAAACTGTTGGTGAAGTGCATCTATCTATGTTTATGTTTTCCTTTCTCTTTTACCGTTCTTATGTGTTTCTAATATTAATTATTCAAAATAAGATTGATGAATATAATTTATTTTAATATACTTTTGTTGTCACAGGGGCAGACCCAGGGTTCAACGCTACAACAATGCACCAAAAAAACCCTAACTACTGGCCCTTTCGGCAACACCTGCAAAGGAGATGAAGTCTCACCTGAGGTAGAGGTAGGGGTGGTTGCAGGAATCCAGTGTCTGTAACCATAGATAGGACACAGATCTATGATTGTAACACCTTAACATAGCGCTTAGCAGTTACAGTTCGTTAATATTCATCCTTAGTTTACAACACAACTAAACCCTAACAACATATCAACACACTATTTATACAGATCCAATGGATTCAAGTACTAAGAATACCAACATAGATCATATCTAGAATTTATTCACATTATTCAACACTAAGATACCATATTATATCCTTCTAAGAATACATCAGTGCACTAAGCATTCAATCACATAGACACAAGAAAAACCATAAAGCACATAGAAATCACAACACAGGATATACGTGGTTCACCCCCACCCTAGGGCTATGTCCACCAACTCTTCTTCTTTATTTCTTTCTGTCAATATTCTACATGCACAGAACCATGATATCTTACTCCATAGAGGACAGAAGATATGTGCACCTCACTAGATCCTCCTTCCCTAAATTACAACATAAAACCTTCCACAATATCTTACAATCACTTGCACTTAGCTCTACAAGTCTCACACATTATGAAAAAATAAATTACAATTAGCACTTGCACTTAGCAATTAACACTCAACACTTAGCATCACATACTTGTCCCTCCTTCGATCACATAGATCGAACTACTTCCTACATCACCTATCTTTCTATTTATACATTCAAAATGGGCCTAAACATGGGTAAACCCATGGGCCGACATCCCCATTGTTGTTACATAATACCAAAACCCAAAAATCCCTAAAAAGGGGTCGAGATCCCGTGATCTCTGCTTCGACTTGCGCTCCATCTTTGATAGCCTGTTGAAGTCCCATAAGTAGGTCAAACATGACCAAGGATTCTCAAAACTTGGTCAAGGGCCAACAAATTTTTTTCTGGATTTGAATAATTTCTATGTTTTCAACTGAAATTAAGTAAAACAAATTCTTAATTTCTCTTTTACTTGATGGAATTACTTTATTTTATCCCTATTCACTTCATCCAAATTTACCATATACAAACAGTTTAACTACCATTCCCTATAAAGAAACCTAATAAAAAGATGAAATAGATTCTTATTCTAAGAGACAGACCCCATATCCCAATGGTAATTTAAGCATTCAATCACCCAAATAATTCAAAACAAACAAACAAATCTTGAATTGCCATAACTAGCCTAATATTTAAATCCAAACCAATATAAATCTTATAGAGAGATCCCTCTCTAAAGCTGGCATGGCTAGATCCCACCTTCCAAAGTGGTTTTGTGGTTACCTTTGTCCTTTGTTCTACAACCTCTAGAAATTACAGAGTGATAATAACATTAATAGTGGTAGTTGACATAGTGCATGGACTCAATGTGAGAAACATGATGTGAGATTGTATTATGAGAACCCTGAGGCGGGGATCAGTGTAGGAGAGCTAATTGATGGTTATGATGTGTCCATCATGTGGGAATATCATGACTCAAAAGAGTGAAGACACCACATCACTCATGGCATAGATGAAATCACGGCCTAGGATAATATTGTAATCCATCGGACCATTAATGACAACAACATTGATCAAAATTGTCTAGCCACCTAAATCAATGGGGAGATTAGGTAAGATCCCTAAGGGGGAATAGAGTCTACCATCAAAGGCTCTTAACTCCCTCATTGATGGGTTAATAGTAGGGGAGTATAATTGTTTCCAATCTGATGAAGACATAATGCATGAGGATGCCCCATCATCTATAATACATCGATAAATTGTAAAGGTGTTAATGATGACTTGTATTTTAAACAAGGTAGAATATGGTAGTCATGCTTGGATAAGTTGATCCCAATCAAAGGTGATGGTCTGTAATGGGTGTGGGTATACACTTCCATTTTCCTGACAAGGATAGGTTCTATTATACATTATGGTACTAGAGGTGGATGAGCTGCCCCCAATTCTTCATGACTTAGTTTGAGTCATGAGGTACATTAGGTGTGACCGAGGATTACCCATGTGAGGGGTAACAAATGATTTCAAGGTGCATGAAACCTCACATGATGGAGTAATGGGTGCAATTTTGGGGAGGGGGAATGTTGAAGTAGTGTAAGGAGAACTACTAAGTTTATGGTTTTGTGTGCACTCCAAATGAACTGCCTGGACTAGCTATGGAGTGTGTTCAAGGCACTGATGGGTTGGCTGACTATAGAGCTCACAAATGGGCAAGGGTGATTAGTTAATGTATGGGTGGTATATCTATGCTTGGTTTTATTGTAGTTCTAGTGGGAACTATGAGTTTCCCCATCTGTACAAGCATTCCCCCCATGCCATCATTGATAGTAGGTGTTTCTCTTCTTTCTCCTTGTGTGTGGTGAATGGCTAATATAACTAGGAGAGGGCACCCAAGTTTTTCCTAACTAGGAATAATAGGATGCAGGTATATATAGTATGTTTTTTTGTCCTACCATGGTGATTTATGGTTGGAGATCCAATTCCTTAAGAGGAATGGATACTAGATGGGTGGATTGTTCTGGATAGTGGTGCCTAGCGAGGTGGACCCAAGCAAAGATACTCCTTAAATAGTGGCATGCACTAGTGTGTGTGATGGTTGTAATAATGTGTCAACCAAATAGGGAACACCTCCCAATATTGGGGGGATGTTTTTAGATGTCTATAATGACAAGGTTGTTGTGGTTCCCCTATGGTTCTGGACTATATGTATATGTGTGCAAGTGGTAGTGAGAAGAATAAATGAACAAGTGCTTTATTAAATGTGGACTATATCAACAATGTTTTGAAAGATGGTTCAGGGTAAACAATGTGTATATATAAACAATACATGTGATCAATCAGTGGTAATCATATATAAACAAGTAACAATGTAATATGGTTCAGGGTTTTATATGCATGGGGGAATAAAATAGATTTTTTGTGTCTTAATAGACTTGTCATCCTTCCTCTCAAAAATCAGTGAGCCTTCCAAAAGCAATCAACGGTGGGGCATGAATTCACTAGAAGAAGAGATAGTAAAGGTATGAGTAATCAGTTATAATGAGATTTGAAGGGTGCATATCTTGAAAGGACTGGCGATATTTCCCAAAAATCATTCAAATTATGATTAAGGTGTGATTGCAACCCACAAATTCCATCGGGATAGATACAACCTAGAATTGGCCACCAAGTTACCTCGATCAAGAATGACATTTAGATTTTTGGCCTCAGAAATTGGTCGCAGGATAGATTATTACCAAGGGTTGGGTGACCCAAGGAAGCACACACAGAACAACTAGACCTCATCCTTCAACCCTTCAAAGGTGTCTCCCTGCCTTATGGTGTAGGAATTGTTGATTGGGAGGATTTTGGTATCCTGATTCACAACTTTCTAAGTTTTCAAGTGAGAAATGATGATGGGGAGTTATTTCGATGCCTATCCCTAAAATCATAACTTAGATTACCAAATTATTTTTTGTTCCTCATGTGGAGGTTAGAAAATGGGTTGATTATGGTTGCTTTTATATTTTGAAAGTGGGTTTTGAAGTTGGGGTCATGGACCAACTTCGTTGATTAAAGGTGGTGTGACCAAAAGATTTTGTCAAACAAGTGATTCCCTTCTGATTCTCCCATATCATTTATGGGCACAAGGAAAAGAGCATACTAAGGTCTCAAGTCTTTGACAAATACCTCTTGGATATGTGATGATGTGTGCAAGAAGTTATAGTGAGTGATGAATTTTTAATAAATTAAGTGAGAAATTTTTGGCATGTGGGCATCGCTTGGTCCTTAACAATGGCTGCTTACTTCTAATTTACTATGCATCACAAACAATCCTTGCAAAAATTGAAAAATCCCTAATTGACTAGCATGGTGGACATGTGGTTCCTTACTTATGGTCTTAATCTCCCTAAAATGTTTTATAATCTAAGTAAGATTTGAAACTGTTCCTAGATTGTGAAAATGTGGGCATGAATGGGCCCTTACAATGCTTTAAACTTCCTAAGTGAGTTACTCTAGAAATTTGAAACTATCCTAAGATTATGCACATGTGGGCATGTGTGGGCCCTTACAATTATTTAATATTAAGATTCAAAAAACAAGCTAAGAGGTATTGGCCTCTCCTAGATATTTTTATCAAGGGAGATGAAGGCTTCTCTAGGAAATATATTTTTTTATTTCAAAGATAACACTAGGGTGTGAGGAAAGAGAATACTCCAAGATTTCTTAAATAAGTTTCTAGTCCCATATTAGTGTGATTAATTTGTAAAAGAAAAGAAGATACTAGAATTCACATGCTAAGCTTAAGCCATCCATGTGGCAACCAAGGAAATAAAAAGATACTATGTTTCTTTTTAATCCCCCTAGAAGTCTATGAGTGAATAAGTTATTTATCCAAGAATGAATCACAAGCCTTATTTTGTGGCTTTTACAAAGTGCATTAAGTAAATCTAATCTTCTACCAAAAGAAAAATAAAATTTTGCAATTGCGCGGATCTACGCAGGTTTGTACCCGATAATTGCACAGATCTGTGTAGGTTTGGACCTGACAGTCGCACATATCCACAGGGGTTTGGACCCAACAATCGCATGGATTTTCCAGTAAAAACGTTGCATGGTTCCACATGATCATCATTTATTTTATGACTGCACTCACACACAAGCAGAGAAATGTCGAGCTGGCAATTTTAAAATGAACAAAGCCAACAAAGGGCTAAATTGAAGTGTCTGAATGGTAGGATAGGCCGGTTTTGGACCCTGGAAACATTAGAAAGTGAGAAAGAAATATTTAATAGACTAATTGGGGAGGATGTTGATCCAAATCCCTAGTATGGTCATCAATATGTTGTGTTCTTGTTTCCACTTGGGTGAGAAAAAATAGGTCCCTTAACTATCTAGTTATACCAGCAAGATAGCACAATAGTTTGTTAGTTGATTAGTGTCTCAACTAAATAGAAAATAAGAAAGAAAGAACAAAGAAACAAAATTAAAATAATCATGTAAAAACTAAAATTGATGCAAGAAAGATACACAAGGAATAGCTGACAAATGAGACTGATCTTTGAATCAATAACACCTAGGAGAAATATGGGAAATTATGAGTCCCCTCTTATTCCTTGGGAAGGCTATTGATTCCCCAAATAAAAATATTTATCTCTTCTAACAATGGTTGAAAATGAAAATACACTGGTGAAGAAATTATTGTTGAACTTCTCAAGAGGAGAGAGTTGCAACATTTTCTATGAATGCTCAAAGAGTTCTAGGATAAATATGGCTTCTCAAAGACAAATTGAACAACATAACAATACTCAAATTGCTTCTTCTTTTCTTTGCATACAATGATCCTCTATTTATAGCAGGATTACTAGATATTTCACAACTAGTTTCTAATGTGAATGGGGAGGCCTTTGAAGGTACCTCCCATCCTTTCAGTGATCCCAAGGTGGAAGTTTAGGGATATTTTGGGGTACGGTCGAGATCTACTTCATCCCATAAGTGGTTGAGGCCTAACCAAAATCATCAATGCGTTGTTTCTGAATTCTTGTGGGTTTCCTTATTTGCTGAAATGTTTACAAGAAGAGTGTGTTTGTCATTGATGGAAAGAACAATGTTAGGGTCCTAACCCACACATAGGTAGATTAATATATTCGGATGTAATAAAGGTCAATATTAATAATGCCTTTCAATAAATATAATAAGGCGGATGTAAGAAGACCTAATAGAAGCTTTCGCTTCTAGAAGGATCTTCCTCTAGATGCTTCTCTTGATAGACATTTTGTATAAATAAGGGTCAAGGGTATGAAAATGATAGCTTGGAGATTATTGTAATAGAGCGCTGCTCGATTAGAGGTTGCCCCCTCGAAGAGGCCTGTGAACATTTCTTTCTGAATGAAAGTGTTATTTCTATTGTTGTTCTTCTATCATTTTTGTGTTATTGTGGAGATTATGCTGGATATTTTACTGTTATTCTGCCATTTCTAGCATTTTATTTCTGTTCTGGATATTTTATATATCTGGTATCTTGCAAGTGGTATCAGAGCACTTTCCTTGGCAGAAATTTTGGGAATTTTTTTTCCAGGGTAGAGATCTATTTCGACGTCTTTAAACCACAAATATCTATTGTTACACGCATAAACCTGTGGTTGAGGGATTCATACACGCAAGAAATACAAGTGGTTCTTCAACACACATATGTTGGCCACCCTTGTAACCCCTGTTGGTACCCCTTTGAGTGGTAGCACATCAGACATCACCTATGTACGGATCGTCCTAGATTTCCTGAAGCCCTCTTTAGATAAACCTATCGGCCATTGGACTGCTATAGTGTCACCGAGAACAACACTCGGGAAGATACTCTCTAGTACCTAGGTAGTCGTGTAGTATGACTAAGGGTACGGTCTATCCTCCTTAGTTAGTGCCCTGAGATATTGGGATGAGTACTACTTTTGGACCCCGCACGTATATCAGAGAGCTATAGCATAAGGCAAACCCTTGTCTATAGAACCCTTGAATACCTAACCCTTGGGGGACAGAAACATAAATGAATTAAAAACAAACCAGATCTATTGT
>WSFP011389961.1:0-28642 GCA_009831015.1 Picea engelmannii | reverse complement strand
TCCACAAAAGGTCCAAACATTCTCTCTATACATGCCATGTGAATTTCCACATTGGGAGAAATGTGAGAGACTCGTGATTCAATATTTAACAATTGATCCTTTGAGTCATCGCTTGGATGGTTATTGTACACCTCTATCTTGGGCAGGGTTTGAGAATTCTTTCTTTAATCCAATTTATAGATCTTGAAATTTTCCGTAAAACCAGAAAGAAACCTAGTTTTGATACCAATATGCTCTGTAAACTATCATGGATATTCCATTGAAATAATTCATCACAAAAAATATTACAAGTTTCTACAAAATATTTTTGATGCAATGTTTACTTAAGATTAAAATTTAATATTTGCAAGTTAAGTGCTGAAAATATTGAAACAAGTCGAGAATGAAATAAAAGAAGTGAGAAAAAATAATGCCACACCATCCACACAATTAACATACAATGTACCCTAGAAAATCCATTATGGATCCAACCAAAATCTGAGGACTATGCCTTTTTCTTTTCTTCTCATACATGAAATGCAAATACAAAAAAATATGATCTCACTAAGAGTTGTTGTAGACATTGTGGCTTGTACGGTTTCCATGAGGTCTTCTACTTCCTCTATTATACTCAGAATATCCCACTCCTTTTCTATGCTCAATTATGGAATAGTAAATCAATATAATAATAATGAAACTCCTTCCTTTCCTACTAACCCAATATTTAACATGTCCTAATAGTCCTCTAGAGTTAGGGGTAGGGTTTTTGAATGCCTCAACTCTTGATTGGGGTTAGAATTTTAAACCATATATAGTCTTGTTGAAAGTCCACACTTGACTATCTCCACGTGTGTGAGTAATGGGAGCTAATGTGACATTATCTATGGACCATGGTGATCAAAATCATAGGTTAATATGCAAGAGACATGACTTCCACGTACAAACTGTAATTGATGTGATATTTATGCCATTTGAAAGACATCGTGTAGAAAAACATTGGAGGGTTGGGAGCTTTGTTTGCAAAGTTTTGACCCCAAAAGTGACCATTTAATGCTGCAAACATGCTTTGACAGTTATATGACCCCAAATCGCCAAAATATGACCTACCCTTGAAATGGTCCCTACAAGTCAATAGCTCCATTTTTTCCACTCAAAAGGTACCAAAGTAAATGATAAATTATATAATGATACATTTCAGATCATAGCTCCCCATTTTGGGAGGTTTTTGGCCCCCAAAATAATTGATTAAAGGAGGTTAGAAAATTTCCCTAGACCATTTGGCATTTCTTGGAAGTAGTCCTTTCAACCCAACCTACCAAAGTTCTTGTTGCCCCCATCTAGTTTTTCTAGAATTCTTTTGCAACACTATATCCTTTGCTTAGTTTGCATGACCTTGTGGTTCTAAGTCCTTTATAATAGGTAATACTTTCCCATCATTTTCCTTGTTTAAAATGGAAGGCTCATAGAGTTTAAAATTTTCCACATTCACTATTGAGTAAATGCACATATATGGAGGTAGATTGTGTCTATAGGTATTAGAACCTACCTACTTCAACACTTCAAAAGGACCATACTGTAGAGACTTGATCTCCTTAAAAGGCCCTTTTAGTATTTATTTGTTCAGATTCAACTAGACTCAATCTCCTACCTTGAATGTCTTCCCAATTCTATGTTTGTCACGTCGGGCCTTATACTTTTATCATGACTTCTTCAATGTCTCAAGTACTTACAAATGTATATTCTTTATATTAATGTACATTTTATCCTCCAGTTGTTCTCATATGGTGTCTTTTACCACTCATCATTGTTGTCCATATACAACATCTAAAAGAAAAGGTAGAAAATATCCAACTCAAGTTTCAAAAGGAGACCTATTGGTGGAAGTGTAAATTGCTCTGTTATAAAATTGTTCAATATAAATCAAATTTTTATCCTAGATCTTTGGATGCTTCTAACTAGAACTCCTCAAAATCTAAACTAATGTCCCATTCACTACTCATTTATACCCATCCATTTGTGGATGTAAAGTGGTAGATCTCTTCAACTTGGTGTGAGTATTCTCCCGAAGTGTAGTACAAAAGGCACTAAGACTCTAGTATTTCTATTTGATATGATGCTCCTTGTTATCCCAAAGTGCACCTAGACCTTTCAAAGAACATGATTGCTACATATTTGTAGGATACCATATGTATTATGCAGAGTATAAACATAATTTTTATAACAAGTATCACTAGAAAGAGAAAAATATAGAGCAGAATGACACAATTGATTCCATAAATGATACCTTTATTATATAGAAAGCTGAATTCACTTGCCTCTTTGAGGGGGAAACCTCCTATTGTAACATATACAATTTTTGCTAAATTTTTTTCCAACGTTCACAAAAATTACTTAAAACCATCTATTTTCGACCATCTTAAGATTCCAACAAAGTCTTTGCAATCTATCCTTATCCTTCAAATTTTTGCCAAGTCAAGTTTCCTAGCTTATCTTCTATTTCACATAGAATTCATGTCAAATATATTAACCATAATTAAGAGTTCAAGCTTCAATTTTAAGTCAAATCCTACCTCGAAAATAAATCAAAAATATGTTTATTAGAGACATGTTAAAGCTTTATTTTTATATTTTTATTAGAGACATGTTAAAGCTTTATTTTTATATTTTTAGAGACATTAGTTATCGAAAATATGTTTATTATAATCCCTTTATTGTAAGAATAAATCAAAGTTCAGCAAGGTAGGATTTGTGTCTTTAAATTTTGTTTTTTATCCTAGTGCACTCTCCATTATTTTTAATCAAATCATACATCGAAGTGTTTATGCCCATGATTTGAGTCAAACCCCAAATAAATGATGATATGGTCCAAATCCTAGTCATATGCCCAAGTGTCAAGCAATTGATTTTGTAAGAAGGTGATGCAACAAACTGTAGAGAATGGTTCATTTTCCTTGGTTGACAAGCACTGTTGGAGTTAAAATTTGTCATGCAGAAATCCAATGGAGGTAGAGACTCAATGATACATCAAACACAGATCAACAATCCTTATTTGATCGCGACCTCCCTGACATATTTGACGTTTAACAAAAGGGGGCGTGTGTGAAATTTAAGCATGGTTTCAGGAGAATTGACGTGGCAGGTTATGGGAAATTGCAACCCCCCTTCAATGGTTTTCAAAACCACACATCGACCCCCCCGCAATGAATATGAAATCAACAAGTGGCATCATCGTGGGTTTTTCCAATCTAACGTTTGTGGTTAAATTCGACGCCTAGTAAATGAGTTTATTCCTGAAGCAAGTCAGACATTGAAAATAATTTATGGCAATGTAGCCATAGGAAAGCCATTGTTGAAAAAGAACAAGGCTAGTTTCAGTTCTGAGCATCCTTTGCAGAGGATTTGTGGTTGCTCTATGCTTAGTGGGTCTAGATCATGCAGGGATTGAAAAGGCAATTGTAAAATTGTTAGGCACGCTTCTACTGCTAATGAAGATAAATTTCAGAGTGTTGTTGCAGATATTCTTGCAGAAATTAGTAAAGGTGATGGCATGTCAACTTTTGAGTTTATTGGAAGTGGGGTTGTAGCATCTCTTCTCAATTATTTTTCATGTGGTACTTTCTCTAAAGAGAATACGATAGAAGTAAATTTTTTGAATCAGACAACTTCACTTTCTTGTAACCATGTATGTTGTAGTTCTTGCATTGTGCTGTCACTAAATCACAATTCCTCATGTCATGTTTGTAAAATTATAGTGGGGCCGAGAGAGGAGCTGCCAACTCCACATATGGATGTCTTGGTGAACATCTACAAAAAAATGAAGGTGGCAACTGGAATCAATCTTTTTAATTCTAAACTCATTGTACAATCGAATGGTACAAAGAATGCTAACAAGGAAAACTAAGATGGATATAATTTCCCTATGATAGTTTGAAGCGGAAGGCACCTGGATTACCAAAAGAAACACTCAAGAGGGCCAAAAGATGTGGTTAGAATCACGATACAAGACAAGCTCACTCACCAAAGTTGCATCAGAGGCCCATAATTACAAAACAAACTATGTGCCAACTAATCCTGATGGAAGTAACCAAACTATTTCTCAATGGAATTCAAGTTCTCAAGATTTGCATCTCATATCAGAAAACTGTGCCAATCTAGATATGGAAGCCAATCAAATTTCCTCAAGAGATGTTGAAAATTCTAGAGGGATCTGTCATAAAGCACCTAGGCAACTAGAGACTCATAGTATATGTTATAAAGTGAAAGATGCATGCCTATCTAGGCCGACTTGCAGTTTGGGTTTTTGTTACTCAGAGATATATGATGTTGGAAAGGAACATGTTGCTAAATTTGTAGGTCTCATGGGAGCAATGGTGTCAGATATGTGGTCTAAAGAAGTTACCTATGTAATTATAGCCAGAAATGAAAATGGTGGTGCAAGAAGTACAACCAAAGTTCTTATGGGAATCCTAGAAGGAAAACAGATCATAAAAAAGACTAGATCGCTGCTTGCACAAAATAAGGGCGTTCTGTTTAGGAGGATCCATTTGAAGTCACTCACGTTGTTCATGGTGTTATCACCTATTTTGTTCTACTAAGTCTCATCTCTCATCTCTTAGTTTCTCCATTTCAAAATTTTTATGAAAGCTATAAATACTAATCATTAGTTTGATTAAGGGTGCAAAAATCTTATTAAGGGGGTCAAATTTTTATTATGTTGAGAAAAATGAGGGGTACTTAGTATTATAAAAGAGGGATAAGATTAATTATGCATATTGTAAGACTGTCATATGCATCATTTAAAGTGTCAAATCCTTTCATCAAAGGTCATATGTCATGTCCTATTTTTTGTTTCATCATTACTGAGTTAGATAACGAATTTCGAGTTGTTTTCTTTTCAAATATGCCAAAGGACAAGTTTATGCAGAGTGCTACAAGAACTTCCACCTATCCCTATTTCATCATCACACAGATGGTTGGAATGAATTCAAGGACATGGATCATCCTACCTAGATGAATGGAATATTCAAGGTATTTATCAAGTACCCAATCACCAGTCACAACATGCAAAGGTGGGGGTCTTTTCACATGTACGTGTCTCTTGTCCAAGATATCACGCGTATGAGTTTTATTCAAAATACAATTCTTTTAAATCTGGTGCATTGTTCGTTACTCTAGTTTCACACT
This sequence comes from Picea engelmannii, assembly GCA_009831015.1. NCBI lineage: Eukaryota > Viridiplantae > Streptophyta > Pinopsida > Pinales > Pinaceae > Picea > Picea engelmannii. The sequence continues at coordinate 23,479 of WSFP011389961.1, read as the reverse complement.
GCAAAGCTGGTTGAATTTGAATTTTCATCCATAGAGCCAGCAAATCCCCTATCCTTCTCGACACAACATGCATATCCATTTTTTGCAGCAAAGAGTCCATCCTTCTAGTCATGACAGTTAATATGTGTAAAGGTAGATATGTGAAAAGAAAAGAACCCGAAGGGACCAAGATTATGGAAGGATATGAATACAACAGACTCATATTTGATTGAGCTGGTTGTTATTTGTATTGCACCAAGTTAGATGGTTATCACTATGCTGTAGCCCGAACGTTTGCTAGAATTTTTAATGGATAGAGGGCCCGAATTGCAAACCTGGTTATGCAGGTTATAGAAGAGTCCATAGAAAAAACTTGTAACCTCCCTACCGATGGCGAAAATTAGTTAAAAAACAAATTGATTACATGAGGGGATGTAAATCAGTTCTTGAAAACTGAACATAGAGATCCCAATTGGGCCAAGGGTATTCCTAGGGATTGGATTGTTGATGAATGGATGGAGGCCTTTCTTATGCTTAAATGATACATCACATGTGAAGGGAACTATTCCATTATGTTTTTGTTTCATCTCCATTTCCTTCTTCATATTTCAGGAATCAAAAGGATGAGTCTACCATATTACCTCTTAAGAGATCTAAATAAGATGGCTATGAAAATTCAAGTAAAACCTAAGACCCCTCCTCATGGAATTTATCATCAGAGATTGATTAAGATACTTATTAAAGCTGAGATGGGAAAATTACAAAGGACATGGGATCAATTCTTGATCCAATCAGGGTTTGAGAAAGAAGTACATCCTCCTGCCACACAGTTTCATGATAAAATTGATGAACTTAATCAAGAAGCTTCACCCAACACAAGTCAACCAGTCATTCCAAGGAAGGGTAAAAGATAAGACTATTTAAATATTTCAGACAAGCCAGTGGAAGCTACTCCAACTAGCTTGCAAGTAGACAAAGGGCCTTCTCATATCCTAGGTGGAGGTAAGCATCCATTTCCATATGCTCAAAAGACTTATTATAGAAGGACCAAAAGGTTGGAAAAATCTAGGCCATTGAAGGAAGATAAAGAACATGAAACAACATAAAAAATTTGTAGATAATGTACAACCTAAAGATCAATCCCCAAAGATCATTCCTCCTAGCTCAAGCTCCTTTGAAGACGATGCTTCTAGATATAAAATTTTGATGAGAAAAAGGAGCACTAGGCCTCAAAACAAATTTAGGTTAAAAACAAAAGCATTGTATAACCATGCCATTAAATATAAGGTTAACATTATTGATGAAGAATCTACAATTCCAAAAGAGGATCCATCAACAAGAAAGAAAATTCCGCAATTAAGCTTGAGAATAAGTATAAGAAGGGAGGGTTGACAACAAATACAAAGACTCCTACAGGAAAAAACAAAGCTTCTACAAGAAAACAAAGTAAAAATAATAAGAGAGGCCCAAAACCTACGATCATATCTGAAGGGGATAAGCCCAACAGAATACAAACTCATTTTCAAACCAATCATACAAGAAGGAACAATTTGGATTTGCTGGAAGAAGAAGCTACATCAATTTTTCAAGGAGAATTCACAATTTGAGAATTTCACCTTCAATGAAAACCCCAAATTTTCACTGAAAGATGATTGATGATGGAATAACCTTTTTGTTTCCTTGTATTTAAGAGATCATTCCTCTTTTTGTTATGTTTTGGCTGTAACTTGGGCAAGGAAAGACATTAAAAAGGATCAAAACTGGTTTTTTGTATGGCACTACAGGAACTTCCCGAAATCTCATACACAAGAAAATATTGGCGCTACAGGAACACCTGTAACAACTGATTTTGTAGCATATATGACACAGATTCATATTTTCATAATGGAGAAAGGTTGTAAACAAGGTAAATACATTATGGATAATTAGATGGAGTAAGATACCCTTTTTGTGGATCTATAGTCTATCTTGGGATACGATGATTCTACAAAACAACCATTATTGTTGAGTTGTAAAAGTCTTGATTCGAGTGGATCATTGAATATCAAGAAGAGCTTGTAAGGATAAAGAGGAAGATGCAGTGTAATCATCCAGGTGGAAAGCAAGTCAACCAAATAACTTTTTCTATGCAAGGCTGTTGCCTTTATTATAGGATCTTTTTGTAAACTGCTTATTGTTTTGTATATCAGTAGATAGAGATAAAAATTCACCTAGAGCACTTGTAGGGATTAGTTTTGATGTGTCCATGACTATATGGTTGACCATAAATGCATGTAACCAATGTAAACCACTATATATTGGATGAAGTAGAAAAAAAATGGGTTGGATCTCTGTTTTGGATTAAAATTTCTTTTTATAAGACTATTGTGATCCATCGTACCTGTGTAAATATTTCAGTTGTTAATAAAGTCGATGGTTGGTGTGTATCTCTCGTCTTTGTTTATCACTTCTATTTCCTCATCTTGAAAATATCATTACTGTTATATGTTCATATGACTGTATGTATGTGCTAAAAAGGTTTCTCTATTTTGTATAGTGCAATATTTACCACATGTGTGTTTGAGTCTTTTAAATCTTGTTCARAAAGGATTTCTGAGTGTAGGTTTATTCTTCTACTGGTCAAGTATATTAAAGAACCTATGCTCTTTGATGATTKCCAGTTTTGTTTCATTAATTCTCCTTAATCATATCTAATACTCTTTTTACTCCAACTGAGGTTTTGTTTACCTGAACCGCTGCACATAGGRAAGTGTTTGTAATAGCTCATTCATCAAGATACTTTGATATTAAGAGTGTGATCCTGCCACATGTCTAAGACTATTTTCTTTAAAAYWTTTTGGAACAAGGTGTGMTAGGCTTAACTCAACAATAGTCTTGAGTTGAATTCTAGTGCTAACACATGKATTATATATTGGACCRAAACAAAATCAAGCAYGTGTTGCRTAAAAGGTTCAAAACTTATTCAAAGGTCAAAGATTTTTCTTYAGTGGATATTCTATCCAACAAAGATTTTAGTTCAAGAAATGACAAGTGTCGAKCCCTTTAAATCAATCTTATTTACATAATAATTTTAGCATGAATTTCCACATTTTAAAAGGCACAATCTACTATAGATCCAATATTTAAGAGGGTTTGTTAACTATGGATGAGGAGCGTCTAGATTGAATGAGTTTGGTTGACTTGTCCATACATATTTTATTATGGTCTCTAGGATCAAATCATGGATCTAGATGTAACCAAGTTTATTTTATCTTTAATCCTCTGAGAAAATTATCGATCCATAAGTAGCTTATCATTATAATGTTATTTCTTGAAGAAAAGAAATAAATATTTCAAACAAACTTATTTTTTTTTATTTTGCCAATCAATTTCAGATTTTAAGACATCAGTTTAACAATCGTTTCCAGAAATGAAGGCAACCATTCAACATAGAGAAAGCTAAAAAAACAACTGAGGAGAAAGTTGGTGTAGGGGTAGAATAGGAGAATTTTGGTAGGAAGGCCGTGTTTTTATAAACCCGAGGGGCCATCATATTTTGCAAAATTTTCTTAGATCCAAGGGGTTGTTCCTTGGATAAATATCTTGAATGTAATAGAGCCTTGTTTACCCTTCATGTTATTATGTTAAGCTTCTTGTACTGTCACCTCTGTTCCTTTTCTTATTAAGTGATTTGCAACTTCTAGATTTATGTATTTTGAAGTGAAAGTCTATATTTTGGTACAATTGGTTTTATATTTTTTGCCTTGTATAGAGTATCTGTGCAATAACATAAAGTTTCAGAATAAGGATTTTGAACCTTAGTCAAGTCTTTTCCTGCATTTCAATATATATGATCATATATTTACAAGTTGATTATAGATGATTAGTAACTGAATTCACTTTTAAGCGCTTAGTTTCATAGTCTTTACTTTGCTAGATTCATTCAAAGTAATGCCCAACACTAATATTTTCTTCATCTTAACTGAAGTGGTGACTTCCTTCCTCACTATTTGAGGTTGAGATTTATTTTTTCCCTCATTTCTTCCATCTTTCACCTATTAAGTTTTCTCCTATGTTGTTCGAGACTCCATGCCCAATGAATAATCCTTTGAACTATCTGATATTTGCAATGTATTTTTATCCCAGTTTGGTGTCATTTTTACCCTCAACCCTGTCTACTTAGCTTATCCTTTTCTTTATCTTTGAAAACTACCACCAATGCTTAATAGTTAGATTTTTTTCTTAGTTACAGTGGGCATCGAGTGTTCTTAAAACATATGAGAGAGCCCTCTTTGGTCCAAGAGCCAGCTTGTGGCCCGAAGTTGGTTTTCAAGATGTCTTTGCATGGTTTCTGAGCAGCTAGAAACCATCTCAAGTTACAACACCTCCAGTGGAGCAGATCTCAAATACAACATGATTCCCAAGAAAAAACTCTTCCATGCTTTCTACTCCTATTTATACTATTTCAATCTTCTAGAGAGCATTCTAGAGGAAGATCTTTCTAGAAGCGAAACCTACTATTAAGTCTTCTTACATTAAACATGTTCACATTATTACATAGGCCTTATTTACTAATGTAGACCTTTATTACATACAAAAAATATTATTCTATCCACTTGAGGGGCTAGGGAGGTTAGGACCCTAACATGCTCTCCCCCTTGAAAATCAAACCTCATCCTCAAGGCTTGAGATGAGGAAATTGTTGAAGAGTGGTAGCCGACTCCCATGTGGCATCTTATGGTGGTGTATCCTTTCATCGAACTAAAAATTATTTGATTGTGCACTGACAGAGATGACGCTCGCGGTGGTCCAAGATTGCTTGGGGTTGCAACCAAATAGAGCCTTCTTCATCCAATTTAGGGAGAGTATTTTGAGTCTTGAACTTGGTTCCAATCACTTTCTTCAAGCAAGAAACATGAAAAACAAGATGGAGCTTATAATGACTTGGGAGAGATAACTTATAGGCCACAATCCCCATGCACTTAAGAATGGTATAAGAGCCATAAAACCTGGGAGAAAGTTTTTGACAATGATCTTCTTTGAGTGATGTTTACTTATAAGGTTGTAAATGGAGAAATACCTTGTCTCCTTCAACAAATTGGTGTTGTGAATGACCCTTATCATCTTGTTTCTTCATGCAATTCTGAGCCATGAAAAAATTATCTTTTAAGGTACGAAGAATGGAAGAATGAACCATAAGGGTACATTCAACTTCTTGGACCTTGGAGACACTTTGCAGGTAGGAGAAAACAAAAGGTGGCTTTTGACTGTAAGCCACTTTAAATGGAGACATGTGAGTGTCATCATGGTAAGATGTGTTGTACCACCATTTAGCGACTGGTAGCCACTGAGCCCATTGAGTTTGTCTATCAGACATAAAACAACTCAAATATGTTTCCAAGCACTTGTTGACAACTTTAGATTGACCATCAGTCTAGGGATGATAGGCGAAGCTGAGATGCAGTTGGGTTCCGTGTAACTTGAAAAATTCTTACCAAAAGTTGTTGGTGAAAGTTGGATCATTGTCAGAGACAATAGAGTGGGCATGCCATGAAGTTTGAATATATTATCCATGAAAATTTGAGCCATTGTGGATGCTTTGAATGGGTGTTAGAGGGCACATAAATGAGCATATTTGGAAAGGCAATCTACTACAACCATGATGATGAATTTGTTGCAAGATTTGGGTAAGACAACAATGAATTCCATAGAAATATCCATCCATATAACAGGTGGAATAGGGAGAGGTTGGAATGTGACTATAATTTTGATTGTTTGACCCTTATTGTGTTGACACGTATCACATTCACCCACAAAAGTGCGGATGTCCCGTTTCATTCCTTCTGAGAAAAAAGAAAGTTTGATCCTTTCATATGTTTTGTGAAAACCTGAATGCCCTGTTGTTGGTGAAGCATGAAGTTCAGAGAGAATAGTGGAGTTAAGGTGAGTCTATTTTCTTAAATACAGGTGACCTTTGTAGTGAAGCTCCTCATTGTACCAAGAGTATTCCGAAGATACATGAGGATATTTTTGCAATTTTTAGATTAGGTGAGACAATTTGGGATCTTGGAACTATTCCTGGTAAATGACCATAATCCAATTTGATACAAGGAAAGAGACAGAGAAGAGGGACCCTTCTTCTTCACATTTCCTTCAAAGGGCATCAACAACCACATTTTATTTTCCTTTCTTGTAAATAATATCATAATCATAACGAAAAAATTTGGTCAACCATTTTTGTTGCTTCAGAGATGAAATCCATTGTTCCAAGAAATATTTGAGGTTGTGATGATCTATTTTAATTTGGAAGTGTTTCCCAAGCAAGTAAGGATGCTAGAGATCCATTGCATGTAGAATAGCCAACATTTCCTTTTCATAGGTGGATTTTCCTAAGAGTCACTTAGATAGTTATTTTCTAATGAAAGCCAAAGGTATACCATCTTGCATAAGAACTTCTCCAATGTCTTTCCCAGAAGCATCACATTCCAAAACAAAAGTCTTGGTGAAGTCGGACAATGCAAGAATACGAGTTGTGCATATAGCCTCTTTTAAGGCTTGGAAGTATTGATCGATTGTGAGAGTCCAACTGAAATCATTCTTTTTAAGGAGAGTAGTGAGGGGAGCTACATTTTTTCCATAATTTTGAACAAAAAATGCGATAATAACCCGTTAAACCAAGGAAATCGCACAAACTTTTAAGATTTTTTTGGCGAGGCCAAACCTTCATAGCTCCTATTTTCTTAGGATCCACATGTACACCATCCTTGACAACAATATGGCTTAGGTACTCTACTTCAGAAGCCTTAGGTTGGAGTTCAACCATTTTTTCCCTGGTTAATTTGTGGATCTTGAGAGGAGTTGAAGGAGGGGTGGGATGTGTGGGTTGAGATCGAGGAATAAAGGATGGTTTTATAGTTTGGCAAGATACTACCCGTTGGACTTCCTTGGCACGTTGAGTAGCTTCAAGCCAAGTTTGGGGGTGAGATATTAGGACATGGGCTTGGATTTCATACTTTAGGCCACTAATAAAGCATTCCCAAAAGAAGGTGTTGGACGAGCTGTTCGTTTAGAAATCTTATTGCTCAAAAGAGACTATATATTCTTCCACTATACCTGACTATTTCAACTTGGTCAAACAACTCAAATGATGTGTGTTGGTGTCAAAGTGTCCATAAAGGTTTACAAAAAATGGGTCCAAGCAATATACCCTCGACATGAATTTTTACCCCATTTCCACCATTGCTAGTGTTTAGGATCCAAATAAAGAAAAGTGATATGAAGTTTGGCCAAATAATCAGTAAATCCATGCAAGGATAAATAATGTTCCATTTGAGTGAACCAACCCGTGGGAACTGAGCCATCAAATTTATTCACTTCAACTTTGGGAAGATGGAGTTCACGATGAAGGGGGTTAGAATGAAAGGCCACGATATGGGAGGAGTCAACTCCTTTTGGGTGTGAAGGTTGGTCAGAGGAGGTAGGGCCCTAGAATTGGATCATCCATTGTTTTATATGCGCGAATCCATTTTTCACCTTTGTGGAGAATTTCTCAACTTTTGAAGTGAGGGAAGCAACTTTAGAAGTGATGTTCTTGTTGATTAAGGTTGGTTGTCATTGATGTCAACCCTTGAAGAAAGCCCGATAGCACAAAGGTTTGGGTAATGGACCCAAGTTTTTTTGATGTAAATATGACTCATTATTGTCTTGTCATGGTTGATAATAAGTACAAATGGATGAACTCCAGAGTGGTCCCCTTATGGTGAAAGCCCTCACGGGAAGATGCTTTGCGGATTGAGTTACCCTAGAAGTATGGTTAGAGAACCCATGATTATTTGTGGAATAATGAGATTAAGGTTAGTGAATTTGTCAGTGAAACTATCCTATATGGATATTGCTTGTCATGCCATTTCCGGTGGTATGTGGAACATCACATAACTCCTCACGGTTAGAGAGTTATGGTCATGAGAAGTTGGAGAACCCAGGTTTGGGTAATGGAACCAAGTTTGTTTGATGGATAATGGTATGAGTTTTGATATATTTGTAGGTAATACTATTCTATATGGATAGTACATGTCATTCCATTTTTGGTGGTATGTGGAACTTCACATAAATCCTCATGGTTTGACAGTTATGGCCTTATGAAGTTGGAGGACCCTTATATGTCATCTAGAAACCCCAAAAGGTCAAAGTAGTCAAAGTGGTTTAAGCGATTTTAGAAGGTAAATAATAAAGTGAAGTGATGAGTGTACTGTAATTCAAAGTGAATACAAAATAAATTATTTCAATAATAAATTTAATGGAGAAATTAGAAGTGAGTTAACCCTAAAATAAGGAAAGTGGGCAAAGTGACCTAGAAGATGTTTTTAAGGAAGCTACTTGGAGAGTATAAACAAGAGGCAAGGCTCTCTCATTTTAGATCACACTTGAGAATATTGAATATCTATAGGTTTATAAGGTAACCAAAGGATATCTAGCTGAATTTCAGAGGGAAGGTGAAGAAAAGAAGGCCGGAATTCAAGGGAGGATAAATTCTTTTGATGATGCTTTCTAAGGTATGTTATTTATAGGTCATCTCACCATTTTTGCAATATATATTTTTTTTCTATAATGATTCAGACCATGAAATTGATATTCCATTTAGGGAACATATCCAAGTATCTGTGGTAAAAAATTCAGCTTGTGGGTCGTTGTATTTTTGGAGTTACACTCTGTGAAAAACAAGGTTTGTGGCTAGTCCTGAAATTAGTCTAAAACAAGTGTTTCGGGTAAAAACGTCATAACTTCTTCATAACAGATCCAAATTCAGTAAGAAAAAATGTGTTGGTTATATTAAATTCTTTAGTATTATGTGTAACATTTTCATATCCATTCAACAAATATTCAGTGCGGGGCATGCTCTACAAGGTCACTCTCTAGAATAAGCCAGAATTCAACAAGGTATGCCGTTTTTGCTATAACTCCTTTTCTGAGAGGTTCCAAGTAGTGACACCTGGAGAAATTGCATAAAAAACACTGAATAACATTGTGTATCATTTTCAGATCTTTCTTCACTACAGGTACATAGTTATGATTATTTCAAGTTAGGGTTGTTGACTAATCCAAAACTAGTCATGCGAGACTAAAGAAAAGTTTGATGAAAATGCTAGTCTCTTGTTGCTAAAGTTAAGGAAGGTTTGCAAGTATGTGATCATATACACTAGGTCTATTATAGAGTTACAAATCATATTTGGATGATGAAATTGATGAGGGATTTTGGTTGAGGTACATGTTGGGAACATGGTTGAGACAAGTAGTTGATGAGTTGGCACATACATGAGGTGTATAGTTGATGATGTTGGTACATATTGATGTGTCATAGTTGATGAGTAGTTGACACATGATTGGTACATACTTGGTACATGGTTGGATGCACTTGTTTATGGTATAGGTTGATTACATGTTGTTTGGTACATGTTGGTGCATGGTTGATGCACTTGTTTATGGTACATGTTGATTACAGGTTGAGGTACAAGTTGATGCATGGTTCATGTTTATTGGTACAGGTTTACAATGGTATATCTCACAGTGATAGTGTGATAGTGGTTCCATCATTCTACTTCTACTTTAGGGTGGTTGGACGTGGCAAGGACAGATGGTTGTAGCCACCTTTTGGTTGCAGCCGAAGAACATAGGGGGTTGTAGCCTCCTTCTAGTTGTATCCAGAGAATTGGGGATTTGGAGCTTCCCTCAGGTTGTAGCCTGAGAAAATAGGGGGTTGGAGCCTCCTTCTAGTTGCAGTTGGTAAACAAAGGAAGTTAGTTCTTCCAATGAATGTAATTCTTCAAAACATATAAGAAAAATCATTTCGTGGTTTTCTCCCTCTTTGGGTTTCCATGTAAAACAATGGTGTACTATGTATGAGTATGATTGTTCATTTGTTCATTGCTCATTATTGGATGATAATTATACAGTGATATAAAAATTGGATTATTTGGTTAAAAAGGATTATAATTGTTCTATTACTGATTCACCCCCCCGCCTCTTAGTAATCCAACAATTGGTATCAGATCAAGTTCCTTCAGAATTCAGTTTAACCACTAAAAGGTAGATCATGGAAAACAACTTGTATAAAAATGGAATACCACAGTTTGATGGACAAAAGTATTCTTTTTGGAGCATAAGGATGAAGACATATATATAGGCACATGGGTTGGAAATTTGATAATCAATTGTAGATGGATACACAACACCAACAATTCCACCAACAAATGACAAAGCAACGGAACTCGGTCAGAATAATTCCAAAGCCACAAATGCACTTTTGAATGGTCTCTGTGAAGCTATATTCACAAAAGTTTCACATTGTAAATTTGCTAAAGAGATTTGGGACAAGCTTCAAAATATTTATGAAGGAGATTCAAAAGTCAAGGCAACAAAGCTTCAAACTTACAGAGGTCAATTCGAACAACTAAAGATGAAGGAAGATGAGAATATTGCAGCCTACTTCTTACGAGTCGATGAAACAACGAATGCAATCATAGGATTGGGAGAAGAAATTAGAAGATGATGAAGAAGTGGCCAACTTCGTCAAAAGACTGAACAAGGGAAGCGGCGATAGGTCTAGAGGTAAGCTTCCTTTACTTTGTTTTAATTGTGATGGTATTGGTCATTTTGCTAACAAATGTCCTCATAAGAGAAAGAGAAATGATGAAGGTTACTCAAAAGGAAAACAAACATATAAAGGAAAAATAACTACAAAGAAAGTTTTCAAGAAAAGCTTATGCACCAAAGAAGACATCTCATCATCAGATGAAGATGAAGTCCGTGACAATGAGACATGAAGAGTTCTATTCATGGAAGTAGAAGACTCTGATAAAGAAGACTTCGAAGAAGAATATGAAGAAGCCGAAGAAGAATATTAAGAAGTCTAAGAAGAAATTGAAGAGGCAGAAGTTGACTACCGAGAAGAATTGACGTGTGCCATAGAAGTTATCAGAAGAGAAAATAAGAAAACAAGAAACTACAAGTGGAAATAGACAAGAAAGAAGACACTTAAGAACTAGAACAAATGATCAAAAATTTGAAGATTCAAATAGAAGAAGATAAAAGAATTGAAGAAGCACTCAAAGAATAGTTTGAAGAAAAGGGCAAGAACATTGGAAATTTGGAAGCAGAGATTGTCACATTAAGAAAGGATATTCAAAATAAAAATATGCAGAATAGCTCAAAATTTTTGGATGACATTATCAACATTCAAAAATCTCATCTTGACAAGTTCGGAATTGGATACAATCAGAAAAAAAAGTGATCAAGATCCAAAACAACAGAGCAAGAAACATATCCAAAAAGATATGCAGAAACAATCAAAGGGGATAGGAAGATATACAAGGAAGATTATAGGGACACTCCTCCAGCGAGAAGATTAAGATTTCAGAATCAACAACATACATTTAGGCCTCAAGAAGAAGAAGGATTCATAAAAGCACCTCCTTTCAGAATCTTTGCTAGTATGTGATCATATACATCAGTGCTATTACAGAGTTACAAATCATATTTGGATGATGAAATTGATGAGGGATTTTGGTTGAGGTACATTTTGGGTACATGGTTGAGACAAGTAGTTGATGAGTTGGCACATACATGAGGTGTATAGTTGATGATGTTGGTACATATTGATGAGTCATATTTTATGAATAGTTGACACATGATTGGTACATACTTGGTACATGGTTGGATGCACTTGTTTATGGTACATGTTGATTACAGGTTGTTTGGTACAGGTTGGTGCATGGTTGATGCACTTGTTTATGGTACACGTTGATTACAAGTTGAGGTACAAGTTGATGCATGGTTGATTAATGTTTCAAGTTGATTGGTACATGTTTACAATGATATATCTCATAGTGATATTGTGACAATGGTTCCATGATTCTACTTCTACTTCAGAGCAGTTGGATGGGGCAAGGACATGTGGTTCTAGCCACCTTCCGGCTGTAGCTAGAGAACATAGGGGGTTGTAGCCTCCTTCTGCTTTTAGCCAGAGAATTGGGGAGTTGGATCTTCCCTCAAGTTATAGCCTGAGAAACTAGGGTTTGGAGCCTCCTTCTAGTTTCATTTGGTAAACAAAGGAAGTTGGTGCTTCCAATGAATGTAATTCTTCAATACATATAAGAAAAATCATTCCATGGTTTTTTCTCGCTTTGGGTTTCCACGTAAAACACTGGTGTATTATGTATGTGTATGATTGTTCATTTGTTCATTTCTCATTATTAGATGATAATTATACATTGATATAACACTTGGATTATTTGGTTAAAAATGATATAACACTTGCTCTATTACTGATTCACCCCCCCCCCAACCTTCTCAGTAATCCAACAGTTCTGGATGTCAATATTGTTTTGGTTGATGTCAGTTTGCAAGGCATTGAGGGTGGTGTCAAGCACTTGGTTTCAGGTGTGGGCCATTTGGGAGGTAAGAATATAAGAAGTGCGTAGGTGGGTTTGCATAGAAAGAGGTTATGGGTGAGGGGTACCACTATGATTAATGTGACGAGATGAAGCCAATGGAATAGGTCCCAAATAATGGTGCCAGGGAGGGTGGGTGAGACCACATAAAAATTATTATAAGTGATAGATACCATTTTGATTAAGGTGAATATAGGAATCTAATGGGATAGGTCCAAAATAAGGGTGAAGAGGAGGGTGGGTGGGACCACAGAAGAAAAGGCTTATAAGTGATAGGTACCACTGCGATTAGGGTGAAGAGATGAATCCAATGGGATAGGTCCCAAATAAGGTGGGCTGGTGGGACAACTATATGTTTTTTTTACTCTTGTGGAGTTATACTCTAGTCTGAATAATACTGCAGTGACCAAATGCCCAAATTTTTAGCAGTTAAAATTGTGTAGTAATTTTGCAACCTATATGCAGGAGGTAGGGTTGTGCTGCATATTTTCCCCTTTGCATATGTTTTGTTCTATTTCTGCAATAAGGTTTAGTATTTTGAGGGTTCCTATAGACAAGGGTTTTCCTTGTGCTATATCTCTCTGATATACCAGTGGGGTCCAACAATAACACTCGACCCAATATATTAGAGCATCAACTAAGGAGGCTTGACTGTACCCTTATCTGTACTACTTGATTACCCAAGTATGCAAGAGTAGTCTTCCAGAGTGCTGTTCTCAGTGCCACTATAAAAGTCAGGGGACCAATAAGTTGGTTTATAGCTAGTTTCAGGAGACCTATGGGACTCCCTATATACCCAAGGGTATGTGGGAGTAAATGGCAGTGTACATGTATTATCTAATGCAATACTTATCGAAGGGGTACCGATAGGGGTTACAAAGGTTTCCAACAAGGTGAAACAATAAGTTTAGAGTGAACCGTGAAACCGAATGTATTTCCGAGGTGTAGTCCTACTCAACTATAGTTTTACCCATTGAACAATAGATCATTATGCTTTAAATACGCTGACAAAACATGTCTCTAGCCTAGAAGTTTTTTTGTCTAAAATTCTATAAAGGAAAGTGCTTTGATACCACTTTTAGGGTACTAGATGTATCATGCAGAGCATAAATAAAATTGTTATAACAAGTATCAATAGAAAGAGAAAAATATAGAGCACAATGACACAATTGATTCCATAAATTATACCTTTATTATATAGAAATCCAAGTTCACTTGCCTCTTTAAGGAGGAGCAACCTATAGCAGAGCAGAGCTCAAATACATAATGATTCTCAATACAAAACTCTTCCATGTTTTCTACTCCTATTTATACTATTTAATTCTTCTAGAGAAAATTCTATAGGAATATATTTCTAGAATCATAACCTTCTATTAAGTCTTCTAATATTAGACATGTTCACATTCTTACATAAGCCTTATTTACTGATGTTGGAATTTATTACACAAAAATCATATTATTCTATTTACTTGAGGGGTTAGGGAGGTTAGGACCCTAACAATCTTGTCCCTTGATGTCATTTTTACAAGGCATGCTAATTCACATCTTATTAAACTTTTCCATTACCACAAAGAGATAATCATGTCCCTACATGGTTCTTGGAAAACCACCCACAAAATCAACAATGATGTTCTCTCATGGTATAGTAGGTACAAGTAAGGGATGGTATGAACCTTGATATCTATTATTGGGTTTGTTTATTCAACAAAGTATGCATCCTTTAATAAATTGAGCTACATATTCTTGTATTATGGTCCAATACACATACCTCTAGCAATTGACCGTTGTTTTCCCAACCCCAAAATACCTTGCAACTTGGGGGATGGGGGCTCTTTGATAAGATGAAATATTTATCATTTAGAAACATAGAGCTTATCCATATTGTAGAGAAAACTATATTGGATATGGTATATGACCTCACTATCACATTCTTCTTCATGAACTTGTTCTCATAGTTGCAAAAATACATCCTTGAAGTCCTCATCTTTTGAGTATTTCTCTTTGTATGTATCATGGATGAAAGGTTCCATGTGCATAATAGTACCCAATGATGTGATGTTGAGTGTGGGAGGCCAAAACATGGCTACCAACCTATTAATATTGCCCCTTTTTTATTTGATGATAAGATGAAATTGTTGTTAAAATCCTATTTACTAGGAGTGTTTTTTTTGCTAAAGCTTGATTTAGGCCTACAAATATTGGAGGGGCTAGTGATCAGTGTAGATGATGGTTTCCTTAATTTTTATATAGTGCTATGATTTCTTAACATATTATACCAAAGCATCAATATTCTTTCCATATGTGGGGTAGTTTAGGGCTCCACCATGAAACATTTCATATTGATAACACACTATGTTAACTCCTTGCATCAAGACTGCTCCCATAACATATCCACTTACATCCATCTCCACTTCAAAGAGATTTTACAAATTAAAAAATGCGAGAATTAGTGATTCATTAATATTTTATTTCAACTCTTCAAATTCCTCCTGTTGATTCTTTCCCCACCAGAAACTCTTGATGTCAGCTAGTATGGCATGGAGCGATGCATCTACAACTGAAAAGGATGCCATAAAATTTTGTACTCATTGTGTTGCTTCCACAAAGATCATAATTTCAATGACATTGGTAGGATTGACCACTTGATGATGGACTCCATATTCACATGATCAATATTGGTTTCCCTTCACCAATCTAGTACCACAAATACATCAAGGATTGCTAGGCAAATCCACATTTCTTAAGTTTCCCAATAGTTGATGCTTTTTTAAAGTCTCTAACACCTGCATGATATGTGAGATACTCTCTTCCCAATATATTTAGAAATCAATATATCATCCAAACATATTTGATTACAAATGAATATAGAAGTGGATACAATACATCATCCATCAAACGCATAAATGTAATTGTTGCATTACATAAACCAAAAGGAATTACCATCCATTGTTATAAGCTTCCTCTCTTCAAGGTGGTCTTCTAGTTATGTCCTTGTTTTACTCATACTTAGTTGTATTCTTATTTGAGATCCAGCTTGTTGATGTATTTCACATACTTCAACTGATCTAGTAAGTCATTGGTTCTAAGTAGAGGGTACTAATTCTTGAGGGTAATATTATTCAAATCTCCATAGTTGATACACAATCTCCAAATCCCATCCTTCTTTGACACTATGATTATACATGAACCACAAGGTGAAGTATTTGGTTGAATTACTCCTTGATCCAATAGTTGTTGAAGCTCTTTCTTCAATTCATTTGCTTCTAGTATGGTTTTGTTGTATAGTCCTATGTTTGACGATGAAGAGTCAAAAAACAACTATATCTTATGATCCCTTCTCTCTTAGGTGGTAACCCTTTAGGCTCTTGTAACACTCCTCTATATTCCCATAAAATCTCCAACAATTGGTGTTTCTATTCTTTAGTACGTCCCTCTAGATATGCTTTTAAATTTAAAGATTCATCGCCTTGCCGATATTGTCTTAAGAAGAGTAATACAAAATTCTTAGTTGTGTTAATCGATTTCTTGGATTGGTTATCACTTACTAGAGAGATCTTGGTTTTACATTTATGAACATTGTTGATGAAGGAATTCCAATAATTGGTTATATAGAATTGATTTTCTCTCCCTATGACCACTGTATCCTTCATGTACATGTAGGGGTTTCAAAACACTACACCACACACATCAATTGGTACTACATATACCTCCACTTCATCAATGTAGTTTACACTTATAGTGAATTTTATATTAGAATTCTCAATGACCATGATCTCTCCATCCTTATTTACCTATCCCACTAGGTCTAGGAGATAATGGTTATGAACTTCCAATCCAAGCTACTAGAGCCTTTGCCATGACGTCAACTTATGAACCAAAATCAAATACAACATCCAACCTTGTCTTATTGATTTGAATCTTGATATGGAAGAGTTTAGTCATATCCTTCTCTTCCTTGGGATGTAGGATACTCAGGTTCACCTCCTTCCACCATGTAGTGTTATAATACTTTCATCTACATTTAAGTTGTTCTATATGTGGTTGCATGAACCCACAACTAACATGTTCATCTTCTTAACCTTCTTTATTTTTATTTCAATTCAACTCTAGATCTAACTTCCAACACTTATATTTGTTATGGACATTTATATTACAATGGTTAAAGTGGTTGCTTAGATCCTTGCATTGATGTGTAGCGGATTTTGTCTTCTTATCCTTTCATTTCCACTTCTTCTTTACCTCCTTTGAAGCAATTTGGTGGTCTAACTACTTGGAACCATTTGGTTGTTCTTTCTTAGTTTCCATATCCAAATATTGTAATTACATACATTCATCATCATTATTTTTAGGTTTAAATGGCATCAATTGCCTCCTTAAATCAATATGTAGACTACCAAAATACTTGAGGAGTACATCCAAAATCTTGGGAGATATTCCCAACACAATGGCTTGTTTTCTAAACTTAGCGGTGTACTCTTGTACAATTTTCCATTGCTTGCATTGGAAGTAATGCCAATGGATCCATTGGTCCCCTTCATACCCAATTAGGTAAAATTTGGAATTAGTGAGTTTAAACACCTCCCACTTAGTTACTAGGGGATCACTCTCTAGCCTAAGCATTTCTATGTGGCTTTCCCACCAAGTTTAGTGGGGAAAATAACATATTTTACTCTTTTACTATGTTATAAACATTGTAATAGACCTCTAATTGTTGCAACCTTTGATTCAACTTAACATCATCAATCCCAACTTCCTTGGGTTTGATACCCACTTTTTCTTCCACTTTGAACAAAGACTAGGAAGAAGTGATCCTGGAAATTGGTCCCCATTTCTCCAAATCCTTTTTTGGTTTTTCTTTGTCTTGATAACTCTTGTTAGAGATAAATTCCAAGTTAGAGCTACCAAACTCCCAAAAAGGTTCAAAATTTCTCTCTAGATATGCCTTGTGGATTTCCATGTTGTGAGCAATGTGAGAGAGTTGTTCTTGCATCTTTGATAATATTTCCTCTAAGTCATCGCTTGGATCATTATTGTGCTCATCTGCCATGGGTAGGGTTTGAGACTTCTTTCTTCAAACCAATTTTTGGATCTTTCAATTTTCCACAAAACCCCAAACAAAACTAGCTTTGATACCAGTATGATCTATAAACTATCGTGGATATTACACTAGAATAATTTGTCACAACAAATCTTACAAGTTTGTACAAAATCTTTGTATGTAGTGTATACTTAAGATTAAAATTTAATATTACAATCTTATTGCTCAAAATATTAAAATAAGTTGAGAATTAAATAAAAGAAACTTACACAATATATATGACACCATTCACAAAATAAACACAAGATCTACCTTGGGAAACCCAATATGGGAAAACCTAGCTAGAAGGTGAAGATTACGCCTTGCTCTTTTCTTCTCAGATATGAAATGAAAATACAAAAAAAATGTGAACTCATTATGGAGTTCTTGTAGACACTATGGCTTGTATGGCTTCTACAACATCTTCCACTTCTTCTGCTATGCTCACAATATTCCATCATGGAACAATAAATCAACACAAAGGAAGTTAAATGCCTTCTGGTATCCATATAAGCCACAATGTCTATGCGAACTCCATAGTGAGTTCATCTTTCTTTGTATTTTTATTTTCATTTACACAACAAGAATGTAATCACTTCTTTTCATATAAACCTAGTGTTTAACATGTCCCAATAGTCATCTAGGGATAGGGTTAGGGATTTTACATGCCCCAAACCATACTCAGGGTTATAATTTTGGGCCCTCTAGAATATTCTTGAAATTCCACACATGACTAGCTCCACATGTGTGAGTAATGGGAGATGATGTGGCATCCAGTCATTACTATGGTGGTGAAAAGCATAGGTTAACTTGTAGGAGCCATAGATTTTTGACACATAATTTGATTGAGACGATATTTGTGTCATTGCAAATCTCTCAATGCAAAGAATCACTGCAAGGAGAACACCTTCTAGCAGAGGTTTTTATGAAACCTCCCTAAACTTTTTTATCCCTTCTCTATTTATAGAAGAGGTTGTTAATGGAGGTGGAAAACCAAAGGTTTTTGCAGATGTTTTTTACCTATGTGCATGTAAGGTACATACACAATAATGCAAACATAAAAAATAACACCCCTGATGCTTAAATGTTTAAAAGCACCATCATAAGTTATACTAAAAATAATAAGCACTCATCAAAGTGCACCAGTGTCGTTGAATATTATGACCCGGTGTGTATCACTGTTGTCAAGTGAATTATGATAGGGTAAATAAAAAAATTACTAAACCAATTTTCATTGTTATACTTTAGCCCATGCTTCCAAACTTTCAATAAATCACTGATGCTCACTCTCCTTACAAAGACACCCTATTTTTGGTGCTCTACAATGAGTTGCATAGCTCCACTGGTAGATTCCACACATTTCCAAAATTTGAAAATTTCCACGAATTTTCATTTTCTATCAATGATGGAACCATGCCTCCTCAAGACATAAGAGTCCATGGAAATTGTTTATTACCTTCCTATTTGCATTTTCATCCGATCAAAATTTGAATTTATCTTGAAATTTTGCCCTTTTCAATTTTGTTTTCCAATTCCGCACTGTGCGCCTCAACACTTTGGCTTGCCCTGAAGCGGTGCATCCTATGCTAAATTCATAGTAAGGATAACCTCTAATGCACCTAATATAGCTATACACATCGGTTCCATTCAAGGAAGAGCATCACAATAAAGTTAAAAAAACAAAGCGATGCATCCTTTATGATACCCCTCAACTATTGTGTCGTTTGTGATGCCCCATACCCGATGCGTTATAAAGGAAAAAAAACTGGTAAATAACATGTCCATTCTCTTCGAGTACTATATCACCAATGCATTCCATTTAATTAAGTGCACCACAACATTATGACTCATAAAATTTAATGTAGCGGTGCAACCATTTTAACCAAATACATCGCTGTTGTTAACAGAACCACACCGAGACATATATTGATTGAATTGGCATAGAGAGGCATCTTGTTGGACACCCCATTACTGGTGCTCTATGAATCAAAATGCACTCTAAACAAAACACTTGTGATCCAATAACATGGTAGCACCGATGTCTTCATAATAACACATCGCATCACGTAAGTTGCAATAAAATAATTTAACCTAGTAGTGCCCATAGGTATAACAAACACACTGGTATTGTAAACAACACGACATGGGCCGAATATTTCACAATTTATTAGTGCAGTGCATCTTATGGGACACATCGCTAAAACACGTGGTGGCACGACAATAAATGAGGAGCATCGGTGTGTAAGCGCTAACAATACACACTTGTGTCGTTAAAGGAAAAACACTGCGATACGTTTTAAAAAATAAACATAGTGGCGCATATTTTGTGAGGCCTTGTCTGTAGTGCATTATGAAACATAACACACCTCTAAACAACATTCTGGTACTCTGGTAGAACTGGTGCACTGATGCTTTCAGTTTAACAAAGTGCACCGGTAAGTTTGCACGTCATAAATTTTAGCGTAATAGTGCATTCTTGTTAAACAAATGCACTATAGATATTAAAAGAACTGCATCGGGAAACATATTAAATGACTTGGCATTCTAGGGTGTATCATTGGACGCCCCATTAACGATGCTCTACACAACCCAATGCACCACAAAACAAAATTTTGATTCTCCAATAACACGATAGCACCGATGTGTTCATGTTAACAAATCACACCGCTTAATTTGCAATAAAATAATTTAACATAGCGGTGCCTTTAGGTTCAATAAACACACCAATGCTGTAAAGAGCATGAAAATGGGCAAATATTTCACAATTTAACAGCGCAATGCGTCTTATGGGACACACCAGTAAAATACGTGGTGGTGCGACAAGAAATGTGGTGCACTAGTGCATGAGAGTAACAACACCACTTGGCACTGTTGTTTGTATGATATAAAGTACCATGTGCATTGCATAGTTACTGTTTTAGGCACATCAATTAGTTTTCTACACTTTGTTGCAAACAAAAATTAATTTTTTTTTTTTTTAAATACAAGTTATTTATATATGTGTGTGTTTTACAATTTCAATTCATTTTATCTATATATATGGACCTAAAAATATTTGTATGTGAATCAGAGATGACAATGACGACAAGAGGAGGAGAAACAACAACAACGGTAGGTCGAAACGTACACATTTATATGTGAGTGGGAGGCTATAGAGAGAGGTAGAAAGGTTTTTTCGTTCACCTTATTTCACAAAAGACACGTGCCCTTTTGATGGATGTTAGCCTCCTGAAGTTTTATAATGAGGGTACATCACTATAGGGGAAATATTCATTGTTATAGCAGTTGATCTATCATTTGGATCATGGTCGACAAGCATTTAGGGCTGGTCCCTATATGTGGTATCATCCCACGAAGGAATATGTTTATTTCATCACTGCGCTGTCTAGGAGAGGGGAGGTTTTTCCCCAATTCCTTGATTTACCGCCTGGTGTTGCAGGAGAGACCTAGCTAACATATGTGTAGAGATATGTCAGTTTGGATGTTATTTACCCTTTAGGATTCTAGGTTCCTGGTGGTTAGATGCAGATGAGTTCATTTCATAGAGAGGAGGTTAGGTGCTCGTGTCTTATTATCTCGACACTATCACACTCTAGCTCTGATGGGAAACACATTTGTTTCCCTTTGATGCATTATGTAGATAGTTTATTGTAGAGGCCCTAATTTATTAGGAAGTTGTAGATATTTTGAGACAATTTTGTTGATGTTTGTAGCATCAGACAAGTACTTCCACACAGTTTTAAGTGTCTAGACATGTGGAATTCGTCAAAAGGCCTACTACCTTGATACTTTACTTTAATTAAAGGAATTATTAAAGTAAGGTTCTTTTATTAATTAGTTAAGTTTATTTAATGAAACTCTAAAGTTATTAGCATCAATGAATAAAATCTTAGCCATTTATCTCAAGTGAGGTGAGATTTAATCTCAGTTGTCAATCACTTTGGAGATCAGGGTTAGGTCATAACTCAAGATTATAAAAGCATGGAAAGGGTGAAGGAGGGGACACTTTTTGATATAGAGGGTTGGATCATGAAGGATTGTGATTCAAGGAGATCTCATATAGGTGGATAAAGACTTTCTTCTAGAGATCAATACATGTAAGGGAGAAGAGAGAACATAGGGAACCACAAAGAGTTTCAACAAATTGGAGCCATAACAAAAGGGTTGCACCTTATAGAGTTTTCCATACAGTATTTTTGTGCATGCACATGAGTTTCAATGGAAACAAGCGCATATACATGGATTTTAATAAGGAAAGGCATGTACATCTCGAAGAACGTGAAAGTTTAGGGTCATACAATAGACCATGAGTTGTTAGGGTTTGCAGGTGATGTCTAAAGTTTTTTGTTTTTTTTTCTATGGGCCATTTTCCCAGTAAGGGATCCCATGTAAGCTTTGAAGTTATTTGAATGATAAGCTTAGTTGATGGGCATAATATATTTGTGTATTGTGTATGAGATTTTGGTTTCCAATATTTCATCCGCTATTTATTTGAGTTGATTATTCTAGCAAGTGTATGTTGTTTTATGAGCTTCTAATTTTATTTACAACAAGGAAATCACTAGATAACAAGATACCTAGGTGTCATTATTAGAAATTCAACATGGTGTAAAAGTTCTCACTCTGATACGAAGATAGATTTCAGATTCACAACGGTTAGAAGTAGATATATCAGATCTGCAAAGAGATCTCAATAGATCTGTAACACCCCCAACCTCACACCGTCCGGGCATGCCACTCCTAAGACACTTTACTTAGCTCTGAAACCGTATTTGTAACATTCCTAGCCTACAAAGGCTAGGCTACATGAGGGAACACTTACGTTCTATCGCTGCGGAACATACTATAACATACCTAGTATTCAACTGAGCCATGCCACATAAATTTTCTCTTCAAACTGCATGCAATTATAACATATACATACAAAACTCTTGCAGAAGATTTACATATAACGTAAACAAACAATTACGTTCTGTAAATATACGATTTCATACTGAAATAACAGTAAAAACAAACATGCAACATATATAGGGAAATACCCATAAACATACAGAAAATTATAATCACACATATGATAAACTGTAACATAAGCACGTAAATAACAATGCATCAAGTAAATTTATCACACGATTGGTACTTATCTTGGAAATATTGTCACCAGCTGTGTACAAACCGTCCACGAACCTCCTAGCCTTATACCACACTGTTCATCACTCTCAATAGTGAGTCACCCCCGAGCTGGGACTAAACTCCACCCGGGTAAAGGGATTCCTAACTAGGATAAAGGCTCATGGAAAATAGGAAAGACTCCATCTCAGGTGCTCACTCAACTAACAACCTACAACCTCTCATTCCCCACATGCCTGTCCCACCCAAGGAAGTGTGCCCCTTCTCTGCTCAACATTCCCTCAGCTTCCCCACTTCCCTTCCAGGGCTTCAGAAATAGGTCGGACCGAAAGTCTCAGAGCACTGTAGCTGCAGTTTATCACCTTCAGGAAATCAATTCCCCAACAATTCTCTCGCTCAGAGAATTGCTCACGGGCCTGACAACCCACCTCTTTAATTTCCCACGGGCCTGATAACCCACTTCTTCAATCCCGCTCCCAAGCTAACCAGGTACACCAATAGGAAATGGTTATGGAAACAGGCTCAGATACTGTGAAATGAATGTCCCAAGGATAACTGACTGCCTGCGTGAAAATGGTCATGGAATCATTGATTGGATGACTGAATGATGGAAGGAATCATGGGCGAGATGATCGTAAGAATCATTGTGAGAATGATGGTAAGGATGTTCGTCCAAATGATGGTGAAGGTGTTCAAAGAGATAATTCACCACGATATGTATGCATGTCCCCAAGTTGACACTTGTCATGTTGGAAGCTACTTTGGTCCACTTGTCCCCAACTTTAGAACTTAGGATAAAATAATTATCCATACTTTATGTTTTAAGAAATATTAATATAATATTCCTTTTTGGCTTAAGCTCTCTAGCTTA
>ML855548.1:17521-28236 GCA_009831015.1 Picea engelmannii | reverse complement strand
TTTAGATACATGGAATCATATTCACATACCCATCCTAAAGTATATGGTTTTGGATGAGGTTTAGTTTTAAGTCCCAATGACTCAACCATTTCTTCATAAATGAGATTAGCTTGCAAACCACTATCAAAGAGTGTATCAATCTTTGTATGTTTAGAGATAGCTCTAATATGGAATGTCTCACTTATTTTCCTTTCATCATACATAGTTACAAATTTTAAAGAATGAGTATTAGCTCTAGAACTAGCAGAAGAATATGTACCTTGTATTCCCATGGTTGTGATCTTGGTTTCATCACCTGAATAATTCAAGATGTTGTTGGATTGTAGCTCTGGTCTTCTTATTTACAAACCTATTTGGTCTTAGTTCTGGACAAAATTTCCAATACTTGGCCTCAACATTCCCTTCCTTTTTGCAATGTGAACATGAAGGATTCTCATCTTCTTTCTTCATTGTGCTTGTTCATTTCATTTTACCCTTTCCTTTGTGCTTTCTTCAACTGGTAGAACTGATTTATTTGAGAGTTTGTCCTTGACATTATTTCCTCTTGACTCAATATGAGTGGCTTGGACACAAACTTCATTAATATTAGTTGTATTAAACATAATAATGGCATGTCTTGAATAACTATGTAACCCACTAATATACTTCAAAATACTTTCTTGCATATATAGAGAGGAATTCCCAATGCCAATGCCCTCTTTCTAAACTCTTGAGTATAGTCTTGCACATTGTTTTACTCTATTTTGTCTTAGATTCTACCAATCCATTATTGCTTGTTGCATATACCCTAAAGGATAAAATTGCTTCTTTAAAGTAGCTATGAATTGATACTAGTAATATGGAATTTTACCTTTCTTAAGAAAATATTATTGATTCTTACTCTCCCACTAGATCAATGTTGTGCCTTCCAGTAAGAGAGTATCTAGCTAGACTTTTTCTTCTTTGTCCACAATTTTTTTGAATCCTACAATATGCTTCAATTTGATTGATCTAATGATCTGATTTCTTTGCATTAAGATCTCCATCATATATTGGCAAATCAAATTTCATGTCTAATTTCAAAGTAGACAAATTAGAATCAACTTTCTCTGGTTTTTTTTTTCTATGGAATTGAAGAGGAACTTAAACTTGAAGGAGAGGATGGGGATGCAGAAGTTTTAGGAGGGTCACCACCACCTCCTTCTCCTTTACCTTGACTTGGGTTGTCTTTGTTCTTCTTTAATTCCTTATATAATTCTTCCACCATGGTTTTCATCTCCAAAAGGCTTGTTGAAACATTGCTTCATATTCCAAGTGGTTTTCTTCCCTCGGAGATTCCATTGTTTTTCTTTGGAATGCACGCCTCAAACCAATCTCAAGATTGTACTCTTCAAGTGAACCATCTCCTCGCTTAAGATTAGACATACTTAGCATTCAACAAAAACACTTGTGAAAATCCAAATCAGTGTATGAGTTAATCCTCAATCCATTTCTTTGATACCAAACTTGATCTGAAATTAGTGTTAAATGCTCCATTACACTAATTCAAATTCTTGTATAAAGCATCTCAAATTTTCCACAATTTTCATTAAAAAATTGGCTTAATAGGGATTTAAAGACTGGAATTTTAAAACAAGAATTGAAAGAACACATGAAATACTCAAAAAATTGATAATAGAGTTCACCCATATGGGCTACATCTTCAAGTCTGCTTCAATTGACGAACCGATCCATTAAGAAAAATGCAAAGTACAATTTTACATTTCTTTACATCAAATAATGGCCTTCAATCTGAAAAAACTATCTCTGATGTACTCTAGGAAGATAACATTGGATTCTTCTTACAATAAATGAACTCATGCTTACCTATTCTCCCAATGAAGGAGCTCTTTGTTGACGATCCAATTCCTTGACCAAAATTATTCTCATTAAATAGATAACCTTTGTCATCCAGATATCCAAGGTCTCTAATGTGAAGCCATACTAACTGAAAAGAGGTCTCCTTGGCATCGAGATTATTCTAGCATCCCTTTGTCACATTGATACCATGGATGTAGACCTCCCTTTTTCACTCATGCGACTAAGTAACACCATTCACATTGAGAATGATGAGCTCTATGTTAGTCACATTTTAGATGGAGCCCCATCTGCGTTGGTTTAGAATGGTGAGGTGAATAATCTACTCACTACAGGGAGAATGATTGAGGCTCTAGATATCATAAACGATAGTAAAATTACAATGAGGATATGGAAGAGTGGAAGGGTAATGGTTTTCATTTCATATGAGGAGATTTTGTATGTGTCCTTGATGTGCAACATGGAGGTCACCAGGTTGAGATATGTCAAGGGAACCCCTTTCGCTCAGTTGGTTGTTCATGACGCATGCAAGAACAATGCCATGCCATCATGGATATCGCAACTATCCTTCACTGCATTGCTTTCTTGGTATTATATGGTGAAGGGTTTAAAAATGTATTTCAAATCGTTTTTAAAATCGACCTCTACATTGCTTGGGATTTGGATAGACATTTCTGACATAATTTGAGACCATTGAATCAATTGTGGGGATCCTCCTAGATCATCAACTTTATACATCGAGAGAGACATATAAAGTAATTGAAAGTAAAAAAATTAGTATTGTGTCGATAGGTTCTTTATATTTCCTAGTATGAGGGAGATGTGTAATTCCTTCGATGATTTATATGGAGTTGACACATGGTATTTCAAAAATATTAACAAAAAATATATATTTCAATTTTCATGTCAAGTAAAATATTTCAATATCAACTTTACACACACACACATAACTCTGTATCTATCATACGTCGAGAGAGATTAAGTCCCTCAAGGTGAAAACTCTTTTTTAGATTAAAAAAACTTGAGGAAATGTTTTCACCTCAAGGGATTTGATCCCTCTCATCACATGATATATCCAAGGTTAACATGTGTGTGTGTGTGTGTGTGTGTGTGTGTGTGTGTGTGAGAGAGAGAGAGAGAGAGAGAGAGAGAGAGAGAGAGAGAGACATATAAAGTAATTGAAAGTAAAAAAATTAGTATTGTGTCGATACGTTCTTTATACTTCCTAGTATGAGGGAGATGTGTAATTCCTTCGATGATTTATATGGAGTTGACACATGGTATTTAAAAATATTAACAATATATATATATTTCAATGTGGACCATAAATAAAATATTTCAATGTCCATGTTAAGTAAAATATTTCAATATCAACTTTACACACACACACACACACACACACACACACACACACACACACACACACTTAAATCTGTATCTATCATGCGTCGAGAGCGATTAAGTCCCTCAAGGTGAATTTTTTTTTTTTAGATTAAAACAACTTGAGGAAATGTTTGCACCTCAAGGTATTTGATCCCTCTCATCACATGATAGATCCAAGGTTAACATGTGTGTGTGTGTGTGTGTGTGTGTGTGTGTGAGAGAGAGAGAGAGAGAGAGAGAGAGAGAGAGAGAGAGAGAGAGAGAGAGAGAGAGATTTAAGTCTACTAGAGTACCTTTGGTTTAGGAGTCCAAGTTGTACTCCAAAAACATTTACCCATGGTTCCATTCATGGAATGTGAGGAATCACTTGGAGAATTTCCCTAAGGACATTTTCCATGGAAATACACACACACACACACACACACACACACACACATTTTCATTTTCCTTGTGATATGAAATATGGAGGAGGAATTGGTGGATTACTCATTCAATCCTATAGAAATATTAGCAGAGGACTCCCTTTTCATCTCAGAAGAGAATTTGTTTTTGAAGTGGGAAGCAAGAAAATATGATGCCATTAGAAGAAAGAGGAATAGTGTCCTTGAAATGCCTAGGTTTTCATCAACACCATGGGAGGTTTTGGAAAAGGGATTTGGGGAGGTAATTTCCTTTTGATATTATGGGTTTTCAGATTCACAATGTTTGGTTTATTGAGATTGATGTTTCATACATGTGATATGCAATCCATATTTAGGATGTAAAGTGAAATATAGATCAAGAAATACTCGAGAGAAAGAAGCCTTGAGTTGGGATCCCTAGTTGAATAAATCATATCCCATTGAAGAGAGCAGAGAAAAAATCAATGTTAAGACAATGAATCCTCCTCCAAGAAATTAATTGCTTTAGAAATAAAGGAAGTAATCACTCTCCATCATGGAACTAAATAATCATCATAGGAAGGTAAGTCCTCAAGACCTTGGAAAAGGATAAATCTAGAATGAATACTGAATGAGGGAATTTCAAAACATCATTGTTAAACAAGGTATTCAAACAATGATGCATTTACCATGCAAGACCCATGCCATAGATATTGTTGATTCTATTGAGGAAACCAAAGGTGGGTTATCTCTCAAGTATAAGATCTTTCAAGTTCCAACCATTCCTTTTTAGTGGATCAAATCATCACCAACCACTTGATGATGAATCAAAGGCTTTGGATACCTCCAATGCAAATTCACAAGGGGATTGCACTCAAAGAATCCCTTCTTTCTTTTATAAATTACCATAGGAAACTAAAAAATGCCAATTGAGGAACTGGAAAGTAGTTGACTAGAAAAAAAATTCTAAGGTGGGAGAAAACAAATAATAGGAGGTATAAGGGCAAGAAGGAAGAATAAAAGTTGTGTCAAACTACTGAAATATAAGGTGAATATGGTTTAGTAAGAGGATGTGGAAGTTAATAATATAGGTCTCTACCTAGAGACAACCTTAATTGGGAGGTTTCACAAGATAATTATATTAGAAAAATCCTTTTTAGTATGGGTAAAAAAGTAACAATTAGGGTATGCACATATATTCCATGTCATTGGAAAGGGATAGATCACCTTCATTTTTAGAAATGTAAGGGATAGGGATCTAGGTGGGAAGGGTCACTGGTACTAGGATGGTTTAATTCTATCCCTAGAAATATAGCATCCTTGCTTTGATCCTTTGAAAGAAACGGTTGAGGTGGTACCCATCTTGGTAAAACTCTCTTACATACCCAATTAGAATTATGGCAAGAAATATCCTTGAAAGCTATAGGCAAGCACATAGAAAAGTTCCTTGACATGGATGAAAAACCTTAAAGAAAGAAAGTACCTTAGTAGCCAAGATCTATATGTAATCCAACTTAAGCAATAGGCTACCTTATTCTATTGACATAGAAATTGGGAGACAAAACTATCATTCACAAATAGATTATGTTCAAATACAATTTAGATGTATTATTTGTAGATAACATAGCCACTTAAAAAGGAAATTCCCACAAAAGAAGTTAATGATTGTGATATATTAAAGGAGATAAAGGAGGAAAAGGAGGAACCAAGGGTTTTAAGGAACAAAGATGTTGAAGATTGTTATCACACCATTTTTTTTTTCTTATGTAAATGAAATGATTTTCACCTAAAACGTCATTTATGAGAATATGCCAATACAATGAGGCCAATGAAGCAATAAACCATTTAAGGAGTGCTTGGGTTATATATGGAGAATAAAATTCAAATCATGTAGTTGACTAAACTTATAGTTGTGTAGAACATCGGTTCTATAGGTCACACAATCTACATTAGTAATCATTCAATACCTCCACAATCTTCCAGTATGACATTGATTCATTAAATTAAGTATCTAGTTATTTCCATGTATAGTTAAATATGGAAAGATATAAAAATCTTGCATTTTTTCAAATTGTGATGATATTCTAAATTCAATGAGGCAATCCCATGGCCTAACTTTGGAAACATGGTCACTTCCCATCCATGGCATTTTCCAAATAAAACATATGAATATACATATCTCTCATGAGTTCTTGGATTTCAATGAATGTAAGGTTATGCTACACAAGTGTGTTATGAGACTTAGTCATTTTCCATGTCAAGTTCATTGCATATCGTTGGTATTGACATTGAGTATATCTTCCTTCACTAAGGAGAGAGATCCCCATAGTAGTTCTAGATGCATTCAAGAAAGGAAATTTGGCCAACATATCCAAAACCATAATTATCAACATTTCTATCACACCTAGTGCCACTGAAAACATTCTTCTAGGAGCCACATGTACCCTTGAAGAAGTTGATCCTTATAAAGCCTCACTCCAAGCATTTTGTGACACTTTTGCATGTAATTATGCAGAAATGCATGGCATGGACCCACATGTCGTTTAATTCCATATCAACATATGCCATGATGCATCACCCATTTGACAAAAACAATGACCTATCAACCCCCAAAAGGCCCTAACCACTAAAGTTGAGATTGAAAATGTTCACACTACCATCTTCATTTACATGTTGTCTATACATTCAGTACTAAAACAAGAGCTTATATTATCATCATTAGTGTCATTGACTAGTTTTTTGAGGGAACAAATCAAATTTTCATGATGCAAAAAATGATGCAATAGGGCGCATCATGTTTTTCATCAATTTTGTGTCATTACTTTGTCATTTTTTCAACATGCACTCTACATGGTGTTGTCTTGGCATCAAAAAAGACAATCTAGAAATCCTTCTTGCATCGATTTAGTCATGATTTTCATCAATGTAGTGTCATTACTATGTAATTTTTTTAATGTGCACTCTCTATGGTGTTATCTTAGCAATAAAAAAACAAATTTAGAAACCTTTCCTACATCAAGTCAATGATCTTATGTCGTGTATTTTTGCAAAAACACCTAAAAAGTTATTTATTTTCATCAAAATCCTACAAGTTGTGTCTAATTAGCATCATAGTGTACTGCTCTCAACGTTGATATTTCATATGGGGGGTCATTATTGTGTTGTATTAGCATCATTATTAAGTCATGTTAGATTCAAACTATGAAATGTTTGAGTCATGGTTGCATTGTATTTGCATTGTGGTTATGTGTCTTGTGTTGAGTTTGTTTCATGGTTACATCATGGTTGCGTTGTGTTTGCATAATCTTGCATTGAGTTTATGTTAACTTGCGTCGAATTTTGATTGTGGTTGTATTGTCTTGTGTCGTGTTGTCATAGAGTTAGCATCATGTTATTTATTTATTTTTATTTAAGTAATTTTTATTGATTATTTAATTGTTACTAATTATTATTATTATTTGTAATTACTAATTTTATAATATTTAAATATTGATGAGATTGATGATTAGTATAAGTCTATTTTACAACATACTAATCATGAGAGGAAAAACCATGTCTATATAAACGAAATATCCCACTAACATTCAATGGATGAGAGAAAAAAACGACGTATACACAAACACAATTATGAAATTTTACTGCGCTAACATTCAATCAATTTCACACATTGGAAGTAAAAATTCATGTATGTATAAATGCAATGCTGAATTTTTAAATTAAATCGTAAAATGACCATGTAAATTTTTCTGCATGTAAATAGGTGGTACATTGCAACCCTAGGAAAATGTGAATTTTATATAAAATACTACATGAAAAAATATGTACACATACAAGGAAATGAAATGAATTTAACATATAAATTTGATTGAATTATTGTCAGTTCCCTCCTCATCTTTTGAATTCTCCACATCCTCACTTTGTCAAAACATAGTAAAAGAACACGAGTTCAATAAAATTGAAAAATGCTAACATTTAAAGATGTAATAAAAGGCATATAGGTTAAATAATTGCCAGTGCACTCCAATCCCTTCAAGTCACCCTTGTCATCATTATCTCAAAGAACATAATATATTTCAATTAATAAATGGATAATTCCAACTATATATAAGTTTAAAAAATAAACACATAATTAAAAATTTATTACCTCAAGCATGGGATGTAATTATTCCACCATTCTTTCATAACCTTTCCTTAGGGGCATACTTTAATTCTTTTTCAGTGGTCACATGACTATAGTCATTCCATTGTATGCATTAAGAGAAAAACATATTAAATAATGATATATATTAAGCTAGTATATTAACATAGCAAATCAAATTATATTGATAAACTGACAAAGCACCCTCTAATCAAGGACCTGCAAGATGAAGAATGTGTAATTGTTAATTTCTTTGCATCTATTTGTGCCTATACATAAGATAAAATAATATCAATTAAGTTTATCAATGTCCAAAAAATGACCACAAAAGTAAGTCAATGGTACTAAAATATCACATTAGATAAAGATAACAAATTAAGAGCATATCAAAGCAATAGCTACAAGCATATATGTTGTTTATTGCCTTAGTGGCCTTTTGTTGCATTGTCTCATGGTCCACTTGTGCCTTCTTCACATTAGTGATCCTCTTGACCTCTAAGAAATTTTTAAGGATTTTTTAAAATATGGTTTGGTCAACATCAAACGGTCGTTGTTTTATGACTCTTCGTTCCTTATTGAATTTTATGATGTTCTAATTGAATTTTTTCAAAACAAAAAAACCGAAGTGATCTATAAAATTCAATAATGATACATAATAAAATATAATGTATGGTCTCAATTTTTTTGTTATACTCTTTATAAATGTTATGAGTTTTTTTAATCAAACTTTTCTACAACATAAAATAGACTGTAATACTTAGTAACAATTGGAATTATTAATGCAAATTTTCACAAAATAAATATGTATTTTTCAATATTATATAATTTTCATAAAGTATGTAATTAAAACTTACCAATGGATTCTTGATGTTGCCTTCATTGGTTTCAATTCCTTTACCTTTCCTTGAGTATTGATCCTCCTATATTTCCTTGAGTCTAGCATCATCATCTGATACATGTTCATTGGAAGCCATATGACATGTAGATCTATTATACCGATACACTACTAAGTTAAACACCTAAAATCGATGGAATAAAATATATGCATAATTTGAGAGGAACATTGATAACACAAACTCATAACATCAACATATGAAAAGATGAGAAGACTAACCCTCTATCTCAAAGGCATATGTAGAGACTAACCCTCTATCTCAAAGGCATATGCAGAGACTAGCCCTCTAATTCCCCAACCCACT
Organism: Picea engelmannii; assembly: GCA_009831015.1. Classification (NCBI taxonomy): domain Eukaryota; kingdom Viridiplantae; phylum Streptophyta; class Pinopsida; order Pinales; family Pinaceae; genus Picea; species Picea engelmannii. Next base: position 19,300 of record ML855548.1, on the reverse strand, counting down.
AACTAAGAAACATTGAACCACTCTTTTTCTTAGATTAGTTTCTACGAATTGTATTTTGGTATCACAAATTCATAGTGTGGTGTCTAGTTACCATATTCTATGGAACATTTTCTAGTAGAATTACCAATGAAGAGTAACATAGAGCCAACTACCAAATGAAACCAGAGAGAGGTTAGTAGGGTTGAGATAACAAGTTGCATTGATTCTCCTTGGAAATATTTCACATTTCACTATTATAAATGTCACTACATTCAGTATTTACAAGGTGAAAATTGAATTTGTAGGATTGATCTCCTTTGCTAAGGATGCTCTCGTTGATGATAAAATATTATATATCAATAATAATATCAAAAGAGATAGAATTTAAAAATTCAATTGGGGATTTGGGTCATGTGGAATTCATTGACATGTCTAATGGATTCAAATTTAACCACTAATCTATAACATCAAAAGGCATACATATAAATTGTAAATTCAAAAGAAACAAAGCGATTCATAGGTATTTTCATATCAAGAAAAGGAATAGGAAGAATAGAGTTCAAAGGAATTGTAATAAGGTTATATTTACCTTATTTGAGTGAAATGATAATACTATTAATGTGGGGGACAAAGCAACCATTGAATTGAACTCCTTCCCTACTCTTTGTGTTAGCTTAGTTGTGTGAATTATATTTTGATATGAGGAATTCATAGTTTGACATCCAATTACCATAATCTGTGATATGTCGTCTAGTAGAATTATCAATGAAAATTATATAGAGCCAACTCAAAATGAAGCTAGAGAAAAGTTAGCAGGGTTAGGAGAACATGTTGCATTGAGTCTCCTCATAAATATTTCACATTGCACTATTAGAAATCTCATTGAACATAGATCCATGGTGGGATTTCAGCTTACAATGTAAGGCTACAACAAAGGGTCACCTATTAGACTTAGTGTTAGTGGAGGTTCGATCATGTGTTCAAATCCTTTCTCTAGCAGGGCTACTATGGGGTTTGATTAGAGTAATTATTGTGCATATTAGTTGGTAGGAGTAAGAATCCAATTGATAACTAAATTAAATGATTAATTTAAAATATGCATTGGATAAATAGTGATAATTCCAATAATCCTCTAGTAATAAGTATATTTTCCTCTACAACAATATCCCCTTCAATGGTGCCACAATCCACCAAGGGAGGGGGAGGGAAAACTACTACAATGGGAATTCCAATAGCCAGTGTGTCCTTTTCCCAAGAACACCCTCATCAATAGTAGTAACATAGTGGAGTGGGAAATGGAAGAGAGCCCAATGCTATTGTTACACCTATTATGGTATGATAGTAACAACCCAATGTCATGCCATATTCAAGGATAAATTACTAACATATGCACCAAAACATTGTGCCATCATTGATTATTAGGAGTAGTACCCAACATTCATGATTTTGTAACAATGGATCCAAGACCATTATGAAAGTGGTGGCCTAATCGTTTGTTGGTGGTCAATATTGACACCACGTCACTTAGGAAAAAGGTCGACCTTGGTGATTAATCTAATTATAGGAATTCCTCAAAATATTTAATAGAATCTACTATTTTCTCTTATCTCTCTTAGTAGAATCATTCTAGACAAGAAGAAAGTGTTATGAAATACTGATAACCTAAATGGCCTCCTTCTACAATTCCTCTTATGCACTACAAATTACAAACATGGCATCACCAACATAATTTGTTGCCATGCTAGAGACCTAGATAATGGTTTGACTGACATAGGGATATCTAGGTCATGGTCACCTTGC
>ML855548.1:0-17471 GCA_009831015.1 Picea engelmannii | reverse complement strand
ATATATTTTATCTTTGACATTCTACTTTTACTCAATGTGTTATGGGATAAATTCTCACAGGGATCTCACTGAATACACGACAAAATATCCCTAGGACCTGCCTAATGATCCTAGAAAGAAAGGGGTTTATACTTCTATAGTTTCATAGATCTAGAGCAAACAATCTCTTTTACACCAAACAAGGGTAGATTAGCATACCTTTTATCTTAAGGTTTTTCCTGTGCATCTTGGCTGATGTAGATATGAAGTTCCAGATCGAGCTCATGTCACCTGCTTCTTGCACATAAGAAACAAACAATACCATTCTTCTTATTTATCTAGTGTTATAAATCAATAATATATCTCATATCTAATTTGATTTATCATTGATGCAATCAAATCCAAATATCTACATAATGGAATACAAACTAATTGGGGGGAAACCATTGATATGTTATATATCATAGATAACTTAAATCAAACATATCTTGGTTATGATGTCATTCTACCTTGACTCCTTTCTCCTCTTTCTCCTCCTTCTCAGCTTCTTGATCAAGCTAGGAACCTATGATTTATGGATGCAATGGATAGGAAGAAATCCTCTGTAAATGGGCAACATAAAAATACTCTTGATTCTTCTTTTCTTGCACAATACTTGCCTTTGTTATATAGCTCTTTCGAGGAGGGTTAGGAGAGATGATATATCTTCTAGAGGCCACTAGAGACTCGAATGTTGTGATTTCCTAGGCCTTTGACATGAAGATACAACTCATACCTCTCCTATCACTTCGTAACTCCATGAATCTAGAATGTTTACAAATCATCACTTGTTGCACTATTGTTGATTTGTGATGATCATCACATGTTGAGCCATCATAGACCCTAGATGGCCTTCAAAAAGGGGAAAAATCTTAGGCAAATAATGTGTTTAGGCTTGTATCATCTTATGAAATCCTTCTGACCTGTAGGGTGGAAATTAATGCTATAACAGATGCCCCCTAATGTATGAGGTCAGGAAAGGAATGGATGGCTAAAACACATTACAAAATAGTGTCCATATGAGGTAGCGTGAGGAGGATAAAAGGAGTGCCAAAAGTTAAAGGAGTCTTGTATTCAAACACCAAGGATGAGATAAATATAGACCATCCTCTAGGTAGACATACTCATACTCCGAATGAGCATGGCCACGAAACAATACACTATGGATCCATGATATGAAATGCTAGACCACGGTCACAAAAGAATACACTGTGGATCCATGTAATCAATAAGACTGTATCCATGAGACAATACAATGTGGATCTATGCCATGAAATAAATCATAGCCACCAAAAAATACAATGTGGATCTATGACATGACATATAGATATCAAGAAGACAATGAGCACTAAGGAGAGTTCCCCCAAGGTCTTCAAAGTACTCATATACAAGTGATATATTCCATTGCAACTCAGGAGGGGATGTTGTAAAGAAATGATGTGTCCCCAAACCCAAGGTCTTCATCCCAAAATTTGATGGCACAATTCTATGACATCTGAATAGATGAGACGATGTTGAGCATGGTAGAAACCATTTGATTAGTGATCATTGATGTATACCATTAATAGACATGAGGGGACCCACCAATGATGAAGATGGGCGCCATGGTATCTAGTACAATCTAATGAGTGTGAATAGAGACTCTGATGTTGAACACTCATAGAACCAATTGATCAATATTCAATGATGTAAACCCACCATCAATCATGAGGAGGCATGCTACTGATGACTACAAGCTCCAAGGTAGTTGTTATTTTCTAGATCCCTCTTTTATTTAATGTGTTGAATTCAATAGGAAGAGGTATTTGGAAGGAGGGCCTTAATGTATCCCCCGTCAATCAACACGAAACATACACCGAGAGATGATGTGAAGAGAGAGTATCACTAAGTACAACTAACACAGGGATGGTTGACTTGGAAAGTCAACAAAAAAACATATGGTCGACTCAGGCTTAAAATTCCCTTGAACATATAGCACGACACAATGGTGACTTGGAAGAAAGACACAAGAGCTGGACAAATATAGTGCAACAATGTAGGATGCATAGAAACACTCTTCATAATGACTAGAAGAATAACCAATTGGATGATTATCTCATAATCACATTACTGGGATGACTCCTAGGAAAGATAAAACCCAAATGTATGATGAGGACTAAAAAAGGTTCTATGTTCAAGGGAGACTCGATTGATGTTTCCATCTTGAGAATAGACCAATGGTGAAAAAAAACCCAACTCTTTTTTGATTTGTTTTTGTATTTTGTGTCTCCTTCACGGTTTAACGAGCACAAAAGAATGGCACAAGTATGCTCAGTATTCTTAATGGTTTAATGAGAACGAAAGAATGATGCAAGTATGTTCAGTATGTATATTTTTCGTGTCCTTTTACAAGTCCAAAAAAAAGATAAAATTGTACTCGATGGGAGAGAATGAGTGGCTTAACAACATGCTCCTATGTTCCAAGCACATGGAACTGACCTAAAGCAAGATGAATGCAAATGGTACAGGTAAGTTAGGTCCACTCTTAGCATATGTTCTCTCCCTAGGTAGAGGGATGAAAAAGGGAGGCTAAATAATGCAAGAGGTGTATGGTCAAAGAAAGTGAAATAGCGGTAAGCGGGATATGGGAAAACAACAATGCAACAGCAAGAGACATGATGCAAGCAACAAATGCATAGGTGACCTTAAGAAACAATAAAAAGTTTTGGGAACCCCCCATGGGATATGGCCAGAATATAGACGAGAGAAGAATAACACTCAATCATTAAGTCGTAGTGGGGATAAATAAGGGCTCTCGGGCCTACGATAAATCACAGCATGGGCACCAAATGGAAATCCAAGTGCTAACTATGGTTCTCATGAAGGGTAGGCACTACTGACCAAGTTACTATGTGAAAAATGAAATGGCTAATGTCACAACATAACTATATCGATCCCAAGGCATAGTGCTGGAAGAATGAACGATTAATAATGCAAGGTGGGGAATGCAAGAAAAATCTTTCCCTATATGCTAGTTTGGGAAAACATACCTCAAGTTCAGTGGAAGTCTCTATCTTCCTAAAAAATTCTATGTAATCCTATCAACACATGTAAACTAGATTCTGGGGGTCAAAATGCATAGTGAAATCTCAAAAAGAAATTTTTTTTTTGAATTTTTTGGATATGATGTATGAAAAACAAAAATCACTCACACCACACACCTATGTACAAGGAACTACGCATATTGATGCTTTACACCAAGTATATCCCATTGCTAGTGATCCAGATTATTTTCTGCATGACATGAGAGCGGAGATATAATAAACAAATGTACAGAGATATCTCATATATCCAATAATATAACAAAAATATATCAGAGATGAAACCATAAGCACAGAGATAGAGTAATACACAATTTCTATTAATGAGTGAAATGTACAAAACTGTAGAAATACAGAGTGAAAGACTCGCTAGAATGGTGGAAACTTATCTCTAAGAAGAGATGTGACGGCTACTCATATTCACAAGAAGATGTATTACAATGATGTTATAAAGACATTTTTAACATAAATAAAATAAAAAACCCTAACCCTAAAAGATGAAAAACCAACAGTTTTGTGGACCCCGTTTTGGGTAGTTTGGTGTATCAACTTCTCGGGGGTGTAAATTTGGCATACGATCTCCGTTTGGGGCACACAATAGCTCGTTGGAAAGGTATCATTTAGGAGATTCATTTTTGGGGCTCAATCAAATCCTTTGGCTATAATTGAGGTAATCAATCCCAAAAAAACTTTATTTAGGCCCTCAAAATGGCCCTAGAAGTTTAGGAACCGAAAAACTGCTAAAAATAGTAAATTGCCAGAAGACCGTTTTGTGCTAGTTGGAATAGGTGGGTGGACATAAATATCCACTTGGATCAATACTCCCTCCTTAGGAAACAATGGTCTCCATTGCATTCAGTGCTTGGGGGAGAGGGAAAAGCGTTTGTTGAATTTGCATCTTGATGAGTTGCTTGCCTTGCTAGAGAAGTTGTTTTACTTAACATGTTGAAGGTTGTCATGAACCTGTTGTTGGCAGGGTTGAGTCTGTTCAAACAGTCGAGATACATGAGATGAGTATGTGAATAAGGGATCTTTTCACTTTGCTGCAATCTTTTTTACCTACTTCTATTGGATAGAAGGTGCTTGGGCTGAGGTTGTAGTGGTTGCAGTGTCCTTATGTTCACCTTTTGAACATATCGTGAAGAAGATGAATTTTGTAGTATGAGATACTACCTTATGGAACTATTTATTTCGGACAGTAGTACGAACTACCTCTATTATCTTATAGAGATGACCCCCCAAAGTAACAATGATACTACGGGGTTGAGACTCATAGATAGCATGGTGCTTCCACATATATGATTGGTCCAAGAGAACATCACAAACATCTAGCGGGGAAACATTAAATAATACCTCATCCTTTAAGGGTTGATGTCGTATGACAATCAACTTTGTTGGCTGACACAGAGATCTCATCCCTGATGAAGCCACCCGAATGTTGTATGGTTGTGGTTGTGGTGTTGTCGACAATACCAACTATTTGATGACCTATGTTGAGATGAGGTTCTTCTGGCTTCCACTATCAACAATAAAATGCAGTGGGGTCCCCTTCACCCACATCCGTGAATGAAAAATGCACTCCCCCTCTTTAGGATCTGTTGGTTCTTCTGGTTGAATTGTTTCAGTCACAACAATAGCAGTGGGGCCTGTGTCAATGATCTTTCTTTTTCCATTATTTTCTAAATCATATTATGAATCAGGGTTCAACTCCTTGTATTTGATCTCGAACACCAATGACTATTTTGAGCAATATTCATCAGTGTTGTGCCAGGCGATTTTTTGGAAATCACACCACTTTTGATTGTCCTTCTTTATCTTTCTGTGACCCTTCTTTTCCTATGGCTTGGACTGGTTTTCGAGAGGCTATTTGTTAGGGCCATCTTTATCATACTTTGGTTGTTGAGGAATTTCATAACCGAACTCCTGTGTGTTTTGGTGCCTAAATTTATGCTCGATTTTGACAGCATATCGATAGGAAGCTCCCAACGACGAGATGTCCAAAAACTCCATTTAAGTTTGGATGTATCTTTGTAGATCCCCATGGTATTTTAGAACCAAATGTCGATCAAAATATTTGATACCCAGCTTGGTGCGCAAGGTATGAAAGGTATTGGTGAACTCCGACACTACTTGGCCCCTCTCTTGACACAATGTGGTCCATATCATATATTGGTCTTCATAGTTACCGATATGGTAATATTATTCCTTGACCGCATCCACAAAAAAATCCCAAGTGGGCTCGGCCCCATATATTCCAGACTCCTTTGTGGAACTTTTCTCCCAGTAAGTTTCCCACCAATGTTTGACATGGGGGAGAGCCTTCAAATACAATAATATCAAAATTAAATTGTACCTTGAAAGGAAAGGTGCCTCCAAAGTTGTCTCTTGATGAAGACGTGTCGGTTTTTATCCACAAGCGTTGAAGGATGTGGGAAAAAGTCTCCATCATTTCGTCCCTCTATCGCATGAGAGCTTGCTCAAGCAACATATTAATATAATCGTCTGCTCTATCATTTTTATTTTCTTCCACCATGGAGGGTTTCTTGGGTGTGCGAGAGTGATTTTCCTCAAGAGAGACAAGCTCGAGACCCAACTTGCTATACTCAGACCTCATCGGGGACATGCACTAAAAGAAAAATCAAGAGCATCATGCTCTGATACCACTGATCCAAATTATTTTCGACGTGAAATGAGAGTGGAGATATAGTAAATAAATGTATAGATATATCTCATATATCCAATAATATAACATAAATATATCATATATGCAACCATAAACACAAAGATACAGTAATACACAATTTATATTAATGAGTGAAATGTACAAAACTATAGAAATACAGAGTGAAAGACTCACTAGAATGGTGGCAACTTATCTTTGAGAAGAGATGTGACAGCTACTCATATTCACAAGAAGATGGATTACAATGAGTCTCTAAAGGCATTTTTAACATAAATAAAATCCAAAACCCTAACCCTGGAAGATGAAAAGCCAACAGTTTTATGGACCATGTTTTGGGTAGTTTGGTGTATCAATTTCCCGGGGGCATAACTTTGGCATATGATCTTTGTTTGGTGTGCACAATAGCTTGTTTAAAAGGTATCATTGAGGCGATTCATTTTGGGGGATAAATGAGAGGATTCAACTATCATTGAGGTGCTTGATCCTGAAAAAACTTCATTTAGGCCCTCAAAATGGCCCCAGATGTTTAGGAACTGAAAAACTGCTAAAAATAGTAAATTTCCAGAAGATTGTTTGTGCTAGTTGGAATAGGTGGGTGGCCACGGATATCCACCTAGCTCAGCTAGGTTCAAACCAAGGATATTTTTTGACACCAATGAACTCATAAGCCATTATGGGCATCATATGGTACACCATGTCGGGGCCATGCCACATCGAAATGAATCTTCACGATCAAAGATACTCATCATGATTGGTTTCATGAGCTATGAAAACTCCTTGATGGGGTCCATCAAGATACATAGGAGGAAATAAACACAAATATTTGAGGGAAGGAAAAACAAATAATTCAGTGGCAATTTTTGAGAAAGAAATTTGAGGTGGAAAAGGGTTAAGACTTAGGATGGCTACTGGATGCCCCAACAAATTCCCCCAGTCTTGGATCAAAACTCATCATGCTAACTCTCATGGTTTCCAAATCAGGGAGGATGGATTATCAATGATGCTCATCTTCCCCGAGCTTATCAATGGAATCCATGACTTCCAAGATGGTCTCTTCCGAAGGTAACTCACAATCAAGGGAGTCATGTGAACTAAGAGAGTTAACAACCCATACATGCTAGGTAGGTTGATCACACTCCATATGAGGATGGATTTGCCAACCAGTATCATTTGATGTCAATGGAATTGTTGGATCAACAATATCAACCACAATGAGTGGCATGAAATCTCCATATGACTCAACATCCTTGGGATGAGATACCACCCAAGGATCAAAAGGCCCAAGGGATCCATTGGTAAATGATGAAATCCTATTGATAGGAGAAATAGTTGCAATAGGAGATGGTGGGGGAAGGGGAAAAATACCCATGAGTGAAGGATATTTGACCATCCCCGTACCAACATGCATATAATACTGTTTGGTATCACCAACAAAGGGTACATTAGACTCTGCATTGGATCCAAGATCTGGGGTACATAATGCAATATGATATGTCATCACTATTTTCCCTTGATGAGGGAAGCATAGGACCCTAAAGAACGACAAGATAATTGTAGTCATCTCATAGAACCAAGTACACCCAAGTAGAAATTTTACTCAAGAGGTACATCGACGAACTCCACTGCAACAGAGACAGTAATACCACCTAACTCGATGGGTAAGGAGGCAATTATTCCATGAGGCTGGAACATGTGTCCATTGAATTATTTCAATAGTGTAGCAGACATATTAATCCTTGGAGAGTCTAGGGATTTCCAACAAGACGTATACATGATGCAAGTCAAAGCTCTTTCATCCACCATTGTTCGGTAGATTTTTTTCCCCATTGATCGCACTATGATATAGAAGGAAACTTGATGGGAGAGCCTATGATTAACCTAAGAAGAATAAAAGGTCATCAAACTCAACTTCAAGGGATTAACCCCACCTATGGTAGAGAGAAAGGCTTTTTGCTGCATTGGGTATCTTTGGAGGAATTCAAGCGCAGACATGGCACATGGCACCTGGGCAAAGTCTTCCATAATATTGTAGTTGTGGGAAGCCTATGTGTTGGGATTATGTGTCGTACATTGAATAACACCCTTTGGGAGGTGAATCGACGCATCAAAAGATGGCTTCTCAATATGAAGAGTGCCATCAGGCTAGAAAGAAGATGTTTCCTTTGGCGCATCATGGGAAGGCTTGGAAATGTCATAGTTTTTTTCTTGAGTCTACAAGTTAACAGTTTGGTCACACTTAAAATGGAAGCATTCAAGGAAGACCCATAATGGTGAGGGGTAACTACCATGGCTCCTTACAGAGGGGAAGGATTTGTTGCAACCATGTTTTGAGGTTGAGGGGGGAAAGGATGGGTTAAGACAATAGGTTTTTGGGGGGACTATTGTTGTGCCAAACATCTATGTACCTCATCCTTCCAAGGACATTGGTGATTAGGGTGGGCCTCCCCACAAATTGTGTAGAGAAACTGACACTTTATCTTCTCTTTAGTGCCTCCCTCCTAGGTGTTCTAAGTGGAGGCATTTTGTTTCTTAGTATTGGAATTATTTTTCTTGTTCCTTTTCTTCTTGCATCTAGGTTGCTGAGGATTATTCAGTTGCATGGACTACATTGAATTCACCTTAGATATTTGAGAAGGAACCATAACAGTTTTAGCACTAGTGCTAGAATATGACGGGTGTGATGAAATTGACATGTAACCCATTTAGTTGGCTAACTAGTTCATAGATGTGTGGGAAACATAACCAACCACACCATCGACATGGGGTCCTATGGTTGGCTTCCTTGTATTTGTCGATGACTGAGGAGCATTCGGAATAATGTCATAAAGTGTACTCGATTGTGAATAAATCAAATCTAAGTGTTGGGCATGAAAAATGGCCTTCTCCTCGGTGGCTTCCCTGACCATAGCTACATCTCGTTAAACAGGTGGTAGGAGGGACTTTTTGAACCACTCTGTAAGGATTTTTTACAGAATCTAGATCTTAATTATCCTACATCGTCATCTCCACTCATATATATGATTGGAAATGTGAGTGGGATTGTCTTGACATGGTGAATTCAAGAGCTTAGTTCCTATCTTCTACCGTATGGGAAATTGGTAATGTGTTACAAAATTTATTGCCAAGTCATTGAAGATTTTAAGGGAACCACATTTTAACTCAATGTACTATTTGGTGGCATCTTCAGTCAGGGATTGTTGGAAAAGAATCAACCTCACACTATCATACATCAACAAGTTGGATGAACACCATAAGTGGTATGTAATGATTTGTGTAGAGGGGTCTTCTCTTGTCTTACCATCGAACTTTGGGATATTTAAAGGTAGCTTGGAAGGAATTGTCGACCATGAAGGGTCATGGGATATAGGGTCATTAATCAATCATGAAAAATCAAGTAAGTCCCATCAAGTAAGTCAATCGTGAAAAATCAAGTAAGTCAATTGTGACGATGCAAATGAATACTGGGAGGAAGGTGAAGTTTCCATTGTCCCAAATGGACCTTACAGACCCCTTATATTTGTACTACTAGAGGGTTGAGGAGCTCTCAAAGAGTCAGTTCCCTCAAGAATGGTGGAACTTCTAGGGGCATGGATACTCCCATAACCGAACATTCCCCCAAGGCTAAATGTGGACCCTCTAGGAAAAACATTCCCAAAGTTAGTCCTTGGGAAGAAACCCCCAGGGCCAAATGTGTTGAAAAAAGGAAAATATCCCCACGGTGAAAAGTTTCCCCCAAGGGATGGGCCCCCGAGGAAGGGTGTGATAACCCATGGAAATTTAAACCCTCCTGATGTACTACTTCCCCTATCCTGACTAGGGACGACCACAAAACCACTAGAAATATTCCACCCAAAAGGTACACCCACACCGGATGATGTCAGAGATGCTCATAGGATTGGCAGAGGTGGAAGGATTTCCACCTCCCATGTTGAAACAAAACATCAACTCCCCACCAGAAGAATATCTAGAAGTGGGCATTAGAATAGATGGGATGGGCGTAGGAACACTAGGTATACTAACGGATGGAAAGGATGACACATTTTTGTCCCCTAGGTCAAGGGACCTATAGAAAAAGGCATGGACAATGTAGGCCCAATAGTGATAAGGGAAGGTAATGTGGAAATCACAGGGATTCCCCCAAGGGGATTTCCCCCTAACCCACTTGATAATGGGATCAGAGGCTCAACTACACCGAATGAAACACTCAGTCTTGACATGATGGGAGGAGTTCTAAATAAAGAAAAAGGCTCACTAAATATCTCCCTTACTTAGATCATTACGAGTGTGTCTGGCTCAGTCAAAGGAGGGTTAAAATTTGGTGGAGTACATTATTCTACAACTTCTACTTCGACAAAAATAGTCTCTTTGAACCAAATTTGAGGCTCTTCAAATTCCTTGTCACCTATCTCGCATCACTTTAGAGGCAGTTGTACCTCTGTGATTGGTTCAAGTCCTCATAGTCGATGGGACTGGCACAGTGATTCAACCATGGTGAATGTTATAAGTGAAAATCCAAACAAAATTCAACCTAAGTATGACCTAGAATCAAAATCAAAGAGAAAACCCCTAATTAGTCTAGGATAACAACAAGAAATCCAATTGGCTCAGGGGAATTTCGAAAACCCACCTTATGGGCAAGATGAATTCCCCACAAGATTGGCTATCAAATGTATGAGGAGCAGTTACGATGATCTCCACAAAATAGCCATGACCGTTCCAAGCACCCTTTATTAAGGCGTGCACCCTCCAAGGGAACTAAGACCATGAATGAACTTCTGCCCCAGGTACTACAAGCACTTCCCACCTGCAGTCACCTTTGTGGCTACCTAGGAAAGGTCACTAAGGCTACCACCTCACAATTAATGATCAAGAAAACAGTCGTAGCTCCAACCGCACATAAGGGAAGATTAACTAATATTGAAGCTCTAAAGGTGTTAACCAATGAAACCCCCCTATACATAGCAATAGAAGTGGTACCAGAAACACCAAAACAAGAAGATAGGGGTAATCTCGCTACTTGTCCCGATGCGACCTCATGCTTAACTCCTGTGTTAAAGGAGGATCCCGACACACTACTTGCAAGAATGGGTTTATCACTCTTTAATTACTCCTAAGTTTGGCTTTCATGGCCTTGGAGAGTTTTCTCTTCAATCCTAATCCAAGGCCCTAAGCCCATCTAATGTTGCTTCACCATAAAAGAAAAGTGTCTAATGAATTTTTATATCACATAGTTTCCTTTTATGGTTGTTACTTAAGTAAAAAGGAGATAGATTATGAAACTTTTAGTGATGTTTGAATCTTGACCCAACCAAACAATGAAAATATGACAATGCGAAATCTTTCAATTCAGTACAATCTAGCTATGGGAGGGAAAGATACTTTTTCCTTTTCTTTGCAACTCTTGAAAGTGAAACCTCACACACACCAAGAAACCAACAAACACTTCAGATCTAAAACTAAACAAGGATCCTAATGCACTCTTTCACTATTGCTTCAAAAGTAATCAAGCATGCAAAACTATTTTGTATTTTTTTATTATTTTTCCAATTGTATTGGCAAAAATTCCTGATCTAAGCAAGAATGCAAATGAAAAAAGGAAACTAGCAATAACAACAAGCAAAGGGTTTGTAGGAAATTGGAAGTGAGGCCGGATCATCCCGCTCGAATGTATCTACCAAGCTCTCACCCAAAACTCATCAAGGAGGCTAGATATAGTAATGAACAATAGTCACAAAAGGACAATCAATGCGACCAGTAACAAACACAACTAGATCTCTTTAGATTTGTTGGGCTCTCTACCCAACTTCACTGGAAATCTCATATAGAAAAAAGACCTATCTAAGAAATGAAACAATCCACAGAAATGCACTTAATAAACCTATTGGCAACAAATTATCTGACAAACTAACTCAAACAAAGATAAGACCTGTATTAGAACAGACCACTGCAAGACCCTATGGATAAGAGGTACAACCCAATTTGAAAGGCCTAGGTTGTTTTTTGCAACTCTACAATTTTTGCAGATCATCGCGGCACAAAGGCTTGTCAACATGCAAGGATCATCCTGTGACTATTGTGCTGCAACCCACGAGATCGAGGACAATTTTGTTTTTTTAAGAATACAAGGATGTATTCCAGATCTGTCAGATATGCGTCAGATCTATCAAAATTGATGGCTCTAGGCTCTGGAGGAGTGAATGGAATAAAAAAAAACAAATTACCATCAAGCAGAGGAAATAATTGGCAAATAGGCTCAAACTAGAGAAGAATTCTTCCCCAATGGAGTCGTCAATTTTGTTATGGGATAAAATAATGTGGGGATCTCTCTAAATACATAGAAAACTCTCCCTAGGACCTCCCTAATGATCCTATAGAGAAAGGGGTTTAGACTTATATGATTTCCTAGATCTAGAGAAAACAATCTCTTTTACACCAAACGAGGGTAGATTAACATACCTTTGATCTAAAGGTTGTTCTTGTGTATCCTGGCTGATGTAGATATAAATTTCCATCTCCAACTCCTATCACTCGATTCCTGCACACAAGAAACAAACAATACCAATCTTCTTCTTTCTCTAGTGTTATAAATCATCAATATATCTCATATCTAATTTGATTTATCATTGATGCAATCAAATCCAAATATCTACATAATGGAATACAAACTATTTGGGGAAAAACCATTGATTTATTATATATCATAGAGAACTTATATCAAAATATACCTTGGTGATGATGCCATTCTCCCTTGACTCCTTGCTCCTATTTCTCCTCCTCCTTAGCTTCTTGATCAGGCTAGGCACCTCTAATTTCTAGTTGTGATGGATAGGAAGAGATCCTTTGCAAATGGATAATGTAACAATACTCTTGAATCTTATTTTATTTCCCAAGACTTTCCCTTGTTATATATCTCTTTGGAGGAGTCTTGGGAGAGCTTCTAGATCTTATAGAGGCCACTAGAGACTCGAATGTTGTGAGTTCCTAGGCCTATGACACAAAGATACAACTCATCCCACACCTATAACTTTGTAACTCCATGAATCTAGAAGGTTTATAGATCATCGCTTGTTGCACTACTACTGATGCGTGATGATCATCGCATGTTGAGCCATCATAGACTCGTGATGACCTCCAAAAAAGGGGCCAATCTTAGGCAAATCATGTGTTTAGGCTTGTATCACCTTATGAACTCCCTTCTCACTTATAGGGTGGAAATTAAGGATATTACACAATGAGAGAATCATTGGGAAAGCCTATTTAAAAATGTTTTGACTATAGTGGTATCTAATTCTCTAGTTGAACTTAGGGGACTATAGTGGGAGAAGAAGAGAAAAGGAAGAGGGGGATGAGGGATATGAAAAAAAGGAAAATGAAGGGGAGGAGGGAGAGGGAGAATAAAAAGAGGAGGGAGAAAGAAAAATAAGAATAGGGAGAGGAGGGTGGAAGAAAAAGATAAATATGGAGAGGGAGTGGAAGACGAGGAAGATGGAAAGGGATATGTAGAGGGAGAGAAAGAGAGAAAAAGAGGAAGAAGAGAGAGAGGAAGAGAGGAAGTAGAAGGAGAAAAGGGATGGAAGAGGAAGAGGAAGGGATGAAGAGATATTCCACATACCTAATTTTTTTTGTTTTATTTGTTTTCTAATCTCATCTCCCATCCAAAACCCAAATCCCATTTTATATTAAATCTAAAGCTGGGGGTGGGGAAAATGAAAAAAATATTAAATATTATTTGGTGACACCCCAAAAATATCCCTTGAATTCTCCTACTTAGTTCCCCCACAAATCCATTTCAAATCCAAGAAGATCTACCCCATACCCTCATCTGAAAATAAAATGAGGGGCCCCTCTTTTTCCACTTTATATATTTTTGGTTTTTTGAAATTTACATCATGATTGTGTCATTCGTACATCAATTGTTCTGATGCAAGGATTAAGTCCACGTTGTCTCTATATATACCTTGTTTCATCATTTGAGATACAAATGTAATGCAAAATCCCATTGCAGAAACCTAATGGATGCTGGCAAAAAAAACATGAAAAGAGTTTTAAGGGCTAAAGTGATAAAAATCAGTGACTCTATATCCTTGTATAATTGTAGTGATTTTGGGTATCAAACCTTGTTCCTATGTATAAGAAGTAAGGCATCATCAGGGTATGCATCAAATTTCACAATCTCAACCTAGATTGTTCTAATGACAACTTCCTCACTCCTTTCATCAACCAAGTAATTGATGAATTTGTGGTCCATGTATTTTTGTCTTTCATGGACACCCAAGGTATAATTAGATTCAAATAAACCTAAAGGAAACTACTTTCACCACATCCTAGGAAACTTTTTTCTATAAGGTCGCGTCCTTTGGGATGAAAACTATTGGATCCATATTCCAACATGTTGTGTCTTGTGTCTTCCATGAAATGGCCAATTTCATTCTAGTGTATCTTGATGATCTCGTGGCTAGGTCCAAACATTGATCCCAACATTTAGTAGATTTATGCATCATTTTCCTAAGTTTCTAGCAACACAAGATGTACATGCAATGCTTATCACTCCAAGATGAAAAATCTTATCTTTCTCTCTAATCAAAGAATTACAACAATGTTTTGAGGTTGAAGGGGGAAAGGATGAGTTAAGACAACAGGTTGTTGGGGGCCTACTATTGTGCCAAAAATATATGGACTTCATCCTTCCAAGGACACTATCGATTAGGGTAGTCCTCCCCAAAAATCGTGTAGGGAAACTGACTCTTTATTCAACTTGTGATTAGGGTGGTCCTTTAATTATTTTCTCCAGGTTGCTAAGAATTCTTCGGTTACATGGATTGCACCTAATTCACCTAGGAGGTATGAGAAGGCACACCAACAGTTTGAGCACTAGTTCCAGAAGCCAATGCGTGTGATGAAATTGACATGTAACCCATTTAGTTGGCTAACTATTTCATAGATGCATGGGAAACATAACCAACCACACCATCGACATGGGGTCATGGGGTTGGCTTCCTTGGTTCTATCGACAGTCGGGGAGCATTTGGAATGATGTCATAAAGTGTACCGGTCTGCGAATAATTAAAATCTAAGTGTTGGGCACGTAAAATAGCCTTCTCCTTGGTGGTTTCCCCGACCATAGCTACATCGCGACCAATGGGTGGTAGGAGGGACTTTGTGAACCACTCCATAAGGAATTTGTCGGAATCTGGGTCTTAATAATCCTATGCCATCATCTCCACTCATGTATATGATCGTAAATATGAGTGGAATTATCTTGAAGCGGTGAAGTCAAGAGCTCAGTTCCTATCTTGTATTGTATGGGAGATTGGTAATGTGTTACGAAAGCCATTGTCAAGTCGTTGAAGCTCTTAAGGGAACCACCTTTTAATTCAATGTACCATTTGGTGGTAGCTCTGATCATGGATCGTTGGAAAAGACATAGCCTCACACTTTCATCAATCAATAAGTTGGATGAACACCATAAGTGGTATGTCATGATGTGTGTAGAGGGGTCTTATCCCAGCTTACCATCGAACTTTGGGATATCTGAAGGTATCTTGGAAGGAATTTCTAGCCATGAAGGGTCATGGGCTATTGGTTCATTCTTCAACTATGAAAAATCAAGTAAGTCTAATATTGCAAGGAAAGGAAACGATGCAAATAAATATTGGGAGGGAGGTGAAGTCTCTACTATCCCAGATGGACCTTGCGGTCCCCTGTAAGTGTACTACTTGAGCGTTGATGAGCTCTCAAAGAGTGAGTGCCCCCAAGAATGGTGTCACTTCTAGGGACATGACTGCTCCCAGAACCAAACATGCCATGATATTTCCTTTGTTATTGGTCTTATTGATGTTTTCCAAAGACACAACTAATAAAAACACCATTTTTATATGAAATGAGAGGAAGACCAGAAACCATATCTTGACTACACAGTTGTTGCAATGAGTGATAGTTTAGATGATCAAATTGATCATGCCAAAGTTTGATCAAGTCATCACTATGAGAGATAAAAACTGATGGAAAAGTTGATGACCCAAATTTGTCAAATCTATACAACTTGGTAATATCTTCAACAATTTTAGTTGCTAGGACATTCTTAGGATATTTTAAATCATTGATTACAACTCGGTGAGGTGAAAAATCTATTTTTTTTACCTTCATAAGAATGAGTGATTTGATATATTGATAGAACATCGCAAGAGAGACTTGGAACACATAAGATATCGTTAAAATTTCCATCATCTAGCTAAATTGTTCTAGACCCTACAACAATAAGATATCTATCATCACAAACAAATATTTGTTTGGTGTTACATTCATTAATATCATAAAAAATGGTTGTATCCTTAGCCATATGATAAGATGACCTAGAATTAGTAAGCCACTCATTAGAAGAAGAAGAACTAGATGTTGTATTGAAAGAAAAAGTAGAAGCAAAAAGTGCATGTCCATGACACGAAGAGTTAGAAGAAGAAGAATCAAGATTGATGTTGTTCTTATCCATTGTTGCTTTTAAGGATTCCATCTTCATAAAACATTTAGACTCCAAATGACGATATTGCCAAAAAAAATTGCAATGTCTCTCAGTCTTTTTACTTTTTTTTTTTTTGTCACCAGTAGGAGTAGGAGTTGGTTGAAAGGGCTTGGGACCCTTGTTTTACTCGTTGTTGCGAGAATGTTGCTTCTTTGGATACTTGGATTTATCCTTTTTCTGTGCCACTAAGGCCTTGTTAGATGTATCTGCAGTGCTTATCACTCCAAGATGCAAAAGCTTATCTTGATCTCTAATCAAAGAATTACAAAAAGATTCAACAATAGATGTTTTGAGAGAAATCTCTAGATATTCTCTAGTTGAGTGAAAAGTAAATATAAAGATAGAATATGAACTACCAAGCTTAGCAAGAATAACATATATACATTGGTCATCCTTCTTGGGTATGTTACATTCTTCAAGTAAAAGTCTAAGTGTTTTGAACTTAGATAGATAATATTCAATGAAAGAAAATTCATTGGGATTTAAAGAAATCAATTGGTTTTCAAGCTGGCAGGCTTGAATTTCATTGTGTTTAACAAATATGGCTTCTATCTTTTCCCAAACAACATTTGGTTTGTCAACTCCTTGAAGGTGAAACCATAAATAACTGGAGATGGACATTCCAATTAATCCACGTGCTTCATCATTTTTATTATCCCATTTAGATTTACTTAAGGCATCAATGGGGGCAATTATTTTCCCAAGGTAATCCAATAAACTCCTTTACTTCACAATACATCCTCCATTATATGGGATTTTCATGAGAAGTAATTTGAATTGGTAAGAATAAGTTCACTTGTATTAGCCATATAAAATATGTAGGTAAAATGGATAATCTAGAAATCCTTTAATGCATGCAATGACATAGGTTCATGATGTTGATCAACAACGAGAGTGGGTCTTCATACAATATTTGATACCATGTTCAATAAATAGGGTATTTCCACACAAGTTGAACACCTTAAGCAACCACTCATGAAAATAGATTAAAGATTAGTACACTATTGTATTAAAGGAAATACACTCTATCCCATCCTCCTATTAGAAACAAGCATCTCCCCCATTGAGAGCATGGCTATGACTAGGTACCTAATGTATAAGAATAAGTTAAACAACATGGAAGACAAGAGACTACCTAAAATTGCTTCAAAATCAAGTCATAACCACCATC
>ML855544.1:7212-21855 GCA_009831015.1 Picea engelmannii | reverse complement strand
GTGTTTTGTTTCCGCATTTATTTTTATTTTATTGCTCCACAGTCCTGTTTTTCTAACATTCACATGTTATCTGCTAAGTGCTTTGATATGTTTAGATAGATCTACTTCTGCTTTGTGCTTATGATATGTAAGAATATTAAATCTGATCAAGATATTCATGCTTAGTGCTTTATATGCTCATTCTGATCCATTTATATATGCTAAGTGCTTAAATACTGTAGATTAGTGTGAATGTTGCAAAGCTCTGTTTTATCAGCGAAGTGAATAGTGATTGCATATTCAGTAACTGACAGTGCTAAGAGCTGTATTAAGTGTTATAATCATAGATCTATGTCCCAACTAAGGTTGCAGACACCTAAGTCTTGCAACCACCCCTGTCTATACCTCGAGTAAGACTTCATCTACTTCGTAGGTGTTACTGAAAGGGCCGGTAGTTAGGGTTTTTTTGGTGTGTTGTTGTAGCGTTGAACCCTTGGTCTGCCCTTGCACCAACAAATGGTTTCGTTGTTGGGACCTGAAACTGTGATTGCTGGGAACTAAGAAAGAAGAAGCTTTGTGCAAAGATCTATCCTGAAACTGTGAAAGCTCTGTGCCCTAGTGTGTAGTATTCTACTTGATTTATGAATCTCTATGCTAAAGAAGGAAACCCGATCTGAAGAAAGAAGATCAGATTTGGAGGAAAGAAGCAAGATCTGAATGCTTGGTGCTCTAAGAAAGGTAAAAGTGAGAATTTCTGATTAAAAGGGGTAAGATCTGCAAGCTCTGTGCTCTAATAAATGTAAGAATAGTTAAAAGTTTTAGATCTGGAAGCTTTGTGCTATGTAGAAGTAAGATAAGTGGAAATTTTTGTTTCTAAGAGTATGGATCTAGGTATGTTTAATAGAGTCTGTCCTAGTTTTAAAACTAGGGTATTAATAGATGAAAGAATATTTGATATGAGTAGATCTGATAAGTATAGTGACATATATGTTATACCTATGCATATAAATAATGTTTGGACTAACGAGTGGATGTAGGATCCTTGAAATAAATCGTTACATGTTAGCTACCATGATCCTAGTGCATAGTACAAAATAAGCTAGGGATCATTTAAAATAAAGAGAGGATTAACCCTGTGTTACAGTTGCAGAAGACTGGGACATCTGGCAAAGGAATGCCCTGGCAGAAGACCTAGTTGCCTCTGTTGTCAAGCTCTAGACCATTAAGTACTATTTCCTGAGAATCATTGCTAAGCTTGAAAGAATGAGTCCGAATCAAGAAAACCCTAAGGCAGATCCATAAGCTGAGATGGAGAAATACCAGAAAGGATTCGAGCAAGCATTGTTACAGATGAAAGAAACCCTGAATAACCACCAACATGTCAGATTATCAAAGATATTCAAAGGAAAAGAAAGCATCGAAGAAAGAATATGAGACTTTGACATTGAATGTGTTCTAGATGAAGAAACACATGCGAATATCATGATTGAGAGAACTTGGGAAGATATAGGGAGACCTGCTATGACTCCCTCATTAGGAGGAATAGGGTTATTCAGAGGAAAACTGGTAAACCTGTGTGGAAGTCTCGCTCAGATACCTATGACTGTCAATGGAACTTCGACAGAGGAAGATTTTGAGATTATTAAATTTATTGAAGACAGTGCTCCATTTACCATGTTAATAGGAAAACCTTGGATTGACAGAGATCAAGCCAGATGAAAGAAAGAAGAAGAAGTTTTGGAGTAGAAGAAACAAGAATTAAAAGATTTCATGACCAGAAAGATCGCACAATTAATTGAAGAACAGGAGAATAGATCGAAGCTATTTGACACTAGAGACCCTGATGTCAAAGTTGCTAGGACATTAGGAGACCCACAGAATACTGGAGTACTTACTCCAGATAAAGAAGAGGTATTACCCCTGAATCCTAGGAAATAATCTCAACAATGCACAATGACTATGTTAAAAGAAGATAAGAATCAGAATGGAAAAAGACATACTGAGTCAAAGCTCATTGGAAAGAAGGCTAGAAAGCTAAGTAAGAGGAGGGCTAAGATTGAAATGTTACAGAAGATTCCATAAGGAACTTTGCAGAAAGAAAATTTGCAGAATTGGAACTTCATTGGGATATCATAACAACGACAGATGGTACTTCGCCAAGGCAAAGCAATATAGCCATTGGGGGCGATATATCCATTCGAATCCCACTCTGAATGGGTAGAAAAGCAATAAAGTTTCTTCATCAGATCGTTAGACCACACCATAATGGATCGAACAAGAGTTAATGGAGGCTGATAACCGTTGCAAGCAAATCGTTGTCAAATTACCTATTTATCTCATTGTGCCACGCATCGAAAACACTTTTGCTAATTGATAATTTGAGCCCACAGACTAATATGAGTTTATATAGTGATCACTGCACTCTTTCTCTTTACTGTATCTAAGTTGTTACCTGAACCCATGATTGTTCACCCCGAGTGTGTATGTCAGACAAATTGAGTGCTGCAGAGAAAGCTGCTGAAGAAATTTTGATCGACTTAATGATTGAGAGAGTCATGTCGATGTCTGAGGGTATCCAAGCTTCATCTATAAGAGCCAAGAAAGAATATTCGTCCACTGCTCGAGCCAGACCATCCTGGCCAGTAGATGAAAAATGAACTAAGAATAGAGACGATCTTGTGAATGTTAAGCTGATTCCGAGAATTTCACCCGCCTATCTACCACCTCTGAGTGGTGCAATCAATCATGACAGTGTGCCCAAAGAATTTGAGTATGATTTGGTCACTGTGTACCTCCCAAAAGGGATACGTGTAGTGTGCGCAGACCAAGATAAGATCACAACATTGAAGTTTAGCGAATTCAACCTTGGCGAAAGGAAGGTGTAAAACATGCTCGCCCCGCATAAGTATCTGACCAGAACCAAGGGAAAGAACTCGAATATCGTCCCCCAGTCATGGACCCATAACCTCACACAGTCCACACTGCTCAATGTCATGAAGATCCTGCACTTTGGAAGGCACCAAGAAGTGAACGCATGCATCAAACTGCTATTGTCTTGCTACCATGGCATATACTTATGCTTAAATCATTGTATCATAGTGGATCCGATGTTGATCAATCAGATCACAAGGCTGAGCATGCAAGGCCCTGACCCATAGGATTTCTATCCCGAGAAAGCCACAGATCACGCTCTTGCGCAAAATATTAAAGACACCTACGGAGATGTCGAGAAAGGAATGCGAGGCTACAAGGTAGCCTCTATTCAGAGCAGCGCAATGCACCTAGCCTGTCAATTGATTACAGGAAATTTAGTTTGCAAGAACCAACCCACTCAAGTGACTGGATTTGTATTCGACCTCACATGGAAGTGCGTAGAGGGCCTGCAAATGAATTGGGTGAAGTACCTTGTAAATCAACTAGAACTGGATTGCAGGGAAGCACAGGACCAAGGATATGAGTTCCACTTCAGCTGGCTTCTCATACTGATCGCTTTCATCACATGGGATATGCTGGAAGGTGAAACCTTCCCGGACATCGGGCCCTTTGAACCTCTAGTTGTTAAGTTCAGTATGCTATGGTACTCTAGCGACATGAACAAGCAATGGCAGTCAAACGTCTTCTTCCACACTTATTACAACCAGTTGAAGGTAGCCATCCAGTCCGTGCCTTGTATGACCCCGAATACCCTCCATAGGTTTCGGCCCTTAATAAAATTCAGCATGGACCACCATTTTATTTACATCACAGCACGCGCAGATGGACATAAACAACAACTGCAATAATAATACAAGTTGACGAAGGATGACTTGGAAGAAATTACCAAGGAATGGTCGACGGACCTCCTCATTCCAGCAGACCCCGCGGAGATGTCTGATATAGACAGTCCAGAAACTGCGCCAGATACAACCGGACCTAGCAAGATAAATAAGACCGAAGAGGTCCATGATTTAGACAATGCATCCATGAAGACCGCTTCCATCTTAGCAGAGCAAGGAGGAGATGGAAGAGAGATAGATGGCATAGAAGTTGAACAGAATAAAGGCGAGGTTACACCACCTAGAGACAAGGAGGACCCCTCAAAGAAAAGGAAGGTTTCTCCACCGAAACCCTCATCTCAAAAGAAAATGAAAGAAACCATGACCAAATTTGAGACCACCCTCACCTCAGAAGACTTCGACTTCATCGTCATAGCACTGAATGATGCTTCACTGGTGATAGCAGAGAAGCAAGAAGCTAAGCAGGAGGAGGTGTTCAGTCGGATTAAGGATGATCTTCAAGGGGTGCAATAGGAATTACAGTCTAGCTGCGTAGTTTCTATTGCGCCTCTATCAATAGGAACAATAGAACTAGGTGATAAGCCATCTCAACTACACCGCATCACTGATACAGTCGAAGCTCACCTTCGACTAGCTCAAGAAGAGACAACACAAGCCACCTAGTATTTAACGCAAGTACAAAAATACCTTGAGGAGAAACGCAGTGCTGCAGAATGGAAAAATCTTGCTCTGCAAGTGAAGTGGGATGAAGAAAAATCATAGTTACAACAAAGAAAGGAATAGTTTCTCGCCGAGCAGCTCGAAGTTAAGGAAATGGTCAACAGAGCACTTCGCTCTGTGAAAATTGTCGAAGTAAAGGTCGAAGAGAGAGTTCCATAATAGCTGGCACAACTTGAAGAAGTAATCCAATAGCTCCAACAACGCATAGCAGACTTGGAGCTCCGCACTGTGCCCGAGACCCCTCAAGATGTAAGAGACCAACGAGAAGCAACTGCCCATAGCGCAGTTGACAGATTAAAAGCTCTTGCATTGGAATGCAAGCAACTGAGTAACCACAACACCTAGAGATATGAAAACCTCACTAAGAACTCAAAATTACAGACACTAGAGTCGTAGCTCCAGGAAGTGAAGAAGCACACAGATACACTACAGGCACAGCTGAAGGCCTTGTCAGCTGTAGAACGAATGAGGAGGTCTCAAGAACAACGCACAACTCAAAAATAGATCCATATGCTTCAAAGAAAAGTGATGGAAGTCACTCAACGACTTCAACTTGTGCAAGATAAGGCATGCCAGTTGTTTACAGAGGTAGAGAGCCGAGGAGAAGAGTTAGAACAGGTTGTCACCACAACAGAAGAATGCCTAGAAGGGCCAATGAATGACATAGTAATCCAGGATTTCATCGAACAAGAGGCCACAACAAAGCAGCAAGTCGAAGCAGCTCGAGCCAAGCTCGAGGCGTTCGAGGCAGAATTTCTCGGACCAGAGTGACTCGGGATGAGTCACAGGTGAGTGTTGGGGGCCTATTGGCCCTTGACCAAGATTTGGGAGTTTTTTGGTCATGTTGACCTATTTTTGGACTTTGACAGCCTGTCAAAGGAGGAGAGCAAGACGAAGTAGAGATCACGGGATCTTAGCCCACTTTTGGGTCCTTTTTGGGTTTTGGGGATAATGTAATGGGAATGGGATGTCAGCCCATGGGTTTACCCATGTTTAGGCCTATTTTGTATGTATAAATAGAAGGATAGGCAATGTAAGAAGAGGAGAATAGTGCATCTATGTGATGTGAATGTCTACTAAGTGCAAGTAGGGTCTGTAAGTTCTTTGTGTATGATTGTAAGAGACTTGCGGAGCTAAGTGTAGGTCCTTGTAGAAGATTGTGGAGGGATTAATGCTGTAACGCAAGGAAGAAGGATCTAGTGAGCCACACATATATTTTGTCCTGTGTGGAGTAAGGGTTTTGATGGCTTTGTGCTTGTAACCAATTGAATGAAGACAATAAAGAAGAAGAGTTGGTGGACATAGCCCTAGGGTGAGGGTGAACCACATAAACACTGTGTTATGTGCTTTGTGTTTTGTCTTGATGTGTTCACATGTTATGTGATAAGTTCTTTGATATGTTTAGATAGATCTACTTATGCTTTGTGCTTATGATATGTAAGAATATTAGATGTGATCAAGATAGTCATGCTTAGTGCTTGATATGCTCATTTTGATCCATTTATATATGCCAAGTGCTTAAATACTATAGATTAGTGTGAATGTTGTGAAGCTCTGTTTTATCAACGAAGTGAATAGTGATTGCATATTGAGGAACTAAAAATGCTAAGAGCTATATTAAGTGTTATAATCATAGATCTATGTCCCAACTAAGGTTGTAGACACCTAAGTCTTGCAACCACCCCTGCCTCTACCTCGGGTGAGACTTCATCTGCTTCGCAGGTGTTTCCGAGAGGGATGGTAGTTAGTGTTTTGTTGGTGCGATGTTGTAGCATTGAACCCTGGGTCTTCTCCTGTGCCAACAATGTTGAAGTTGAAAGGACAAAGGAAGACTGGAGACACTTGTCTGTATAAGAGAGTAGAGCACCTACCCCAAAAAGAGAAGAAGTATTACCCTTGAACCCTATGATAGACCCTCCACAGTGCGAAGTTATCATGCCAAGAGGAGATAAGAACAATAATGGAAAGAGGAAACCGGTGATTCAAATCACATGAAAGAAGGCCATAAATCTCAGTAAGAAGAGGGAAAATTTAGAAAAATTGCAAGAAGTTCTAGAGAATACTTCGCAGAAGAAAGGTTTCCAGAACTCGAACTTCGCTGGAATATCAGTATAGCATAGATTGGCACTTCGCCATGACGAAGAAATATTACCATTGGAGGAAATATGATCATTCAATTGACACTCCTGAATGGTTAGGAAAGCAGTTATGGCTTGAAAGTTCACCATTGGACCATTGGGACCACGCCATAATGGATGGAATTGCATTGAATAAGGCTTTGCGACCTGTTCAAAGAAATCGTTACAATAATATCTATTTATCCCGTCGAGCGTTGCAATAATAACACTTTTGCCAATTGTGATTATCCGAGCCCACAAAGAACTATTTGATTTCACACAGTGATCATTGAGACCTCACCATCCATTCTATTACATTGAGTATTGTTCACTGACCTGAGATATTAGATCTCAAGTGTGCATGTCAGACGCAATTAGTGTGGCAGAAAAATCTGTCGAAGAGATTCTAATAGACCTCATGGCCGAAAAGGTGATGTCCACAGGCATCCAAGCCTCATCAACACAAGGAGTGCAAGCCTCCCCATCAAATTCTCATGGATTTGGACCATCCCAAGCTGCAACCGAGAAAAGAACCAAGCATTGTGATAACTTGGAGAATGCGAAGCTAATTCCATCCATCCTACTCAACTACATCCCACCCTTGGCCAGTGTGGTGAGTTGCGATAGTGTCCCGAGGGACTTTGACTACACAATCATCACTATGTACCTCCTGAAGGGAATACAAACAGTCAGACTATAGTTGGAGAGGATTCCAACCTTGAAGATCAGTGAATATAACCTAGGAGACCACAAGAGCTATGGCATGCTCTCACCTCACAAATATTTGACATAAACCAAGGGGAATAAGTCGAAGATCATCCCCCAACCATGGACTATGGACATCACGAGGTCCAATGTCTTGAACGTGATAAAGATACCACATTTTGGAAGGCACTAGGAGGTTAACACATGCGTTAAGCTCCTACTATCGTGCTTCCATGGCAGGTATCTATGGTTAGACAGACGCATCAGTGTCAATCTAGAGCTGATCCATAGGATCACTGGATTGAGCATGTAGGGACCAGACCCACAAGACTTTTACCCAGGGAAGGCTACAGACCGCGCCCTGGCACAGAATATCAACGACACCTATGGCGATGCAGAGAAAGAGACGCAAGCCTACAAGGTAGCTTCCATTCAGAATGGCACAATGCACCTTGCTTTCCAGTTGATTGCTAGTAAGATAGTTTGAAAGAACAAACCCACGTAGGTCACAGGGTTTGTCATTGACCTCGTAGGAAAATGCATGGAATGACTACAGATGAACTAGGCAAGTTACCTAGTCAATTAGTTAGAATTAGATTGTCGCGAAGCTCAGGATCAGGGCAATGTGTTCCATTTTATCTGGCTGCTAATCCTCATCGCATTCACTGCTTAGGAGATGTTGGAAGGTGTGACCTTCCCTAACATTGAGTTGTTCGAGCTACTAGCTTCAAAGTTCACCACACTCTGGTATTTGAGAAATATGGGGAAACAATGGCAGTCGAATGCAGTATTCCATACCTACTACCTACAGCTGAAGAGGGATATTGAGTCTTTCCCTCATATGACACTGAATACCCTAGATAGGTTCATGCCCCTTATGAATTTCTGCGTAGATAGGCATTTTATTTATATTACTGTGTGCACAGACGAAAGTAAAGAACAACTTCAGTCCTACTACAAACTCACAGAGGAGGACCTGGAAGAAATCACTAAGGAATGGACCGCAATGTTCCTTATACCAGTCGACTAGGAAACACTGTCCGATCCCAACCTCATTGGAAGTTTGGTGGTTACTTGCGAAGAGTATGATGCACC
This sequence comes from Picea engelmannii, assembly GCA_009831015.1. Taxonomy (NCBI): domain Eukaryota; kingdom Viridiplantae; phylum Streptophyta; class Pinopsida; order Pinales; family Pinaceae; genus Picea; species Picea engelmannii. The sequence goes on along the minus strand of ML855544.1, from coordinate 13,463 downwards.
TAGCAGTAGCAGGAAGAAAAAGAAGGAAGATGTACAGGAAATACACAACACATCAGAAGAGATTGCATCATATTCACCTAGCGGAGGAGGAGACGACGAAGTGGAAAAATAAGAGAAAGAAGGGGAAGAAGATAAGCCAAATCAAGTCGTAGTAACACCGCCTAGGAAGCCCCTTGAAGAGGCAGAGAAATCCAAGAAAAGAAAGGCTTCCCCAACAAAACCTACATCGCGGAAGAAGTCCAAAGCGAGTAAGCCGAAGCTACAGATTATATTCACGGTCGATGACTTCGACTTCATTATCTCAGCTGTATCATATGCCTCAGAAGATATTTTTTAGAGAACTAAATCCAAACAAGAAACCATGTATGGAAGGATTGAAGAAGAGCTGAGAGGAGTACAACAAGCCCTTCACTCCAACCGCTTAGTGTCCACTGTGCCCCCTCCACCAGAAGAACTAGAATTGGTAGATGAGCCTGCCCAACTCTACAAAATAGTTGATGCGACTAAAGCTTGCCTTCGTTGTGTGTAGGAAGAAAAAGAACAGGCCATAGTGGCCCTGAAGCAAGCACAAGAGGAAATAATAGAGAAATGCTGAGTTGCGCAAAAAGAGAAGGACGATCTCCAAATCAAGTTCAAAGAGGATAGAGCACAGATCCAACAGGAGAAAGAACAACTACTCACGGAGTAGGTTGGAGTTAAAGAAGTAGTCCACAGAGCACTTCGCTCTGTGATGGGCTTAGAGAAAATGGAGGAATACCCAGTGGAGAGTCAAGTGGCAAAGCTTGCGGAAGCCATTCAACAACTTCATTAGAGAATAACAGAACTTGAGCTACAAATAGTGCCAAGCACTCTGTAGGAAGTGCGATACTAGAGAGAAGCAATTTCCCAGAGCGTAGTTGAAAGGATCAAAGCATTAGCCATGGAATGTAAAGAACTAAGCAATCGCAGTGCATAGACTTATGAGCGCCTTACCGAGGACCCTGAACTGTAAACACTAGAGTCACAACTCCAAGAAGAAAAGAAGGAAGAAATAATAGTACAAGCGCAATTAAATCCCTTGTCAATAGTCGAGCGAATGAAAATATCCCAAGAATAGCGCACGACTCAACAACAGGTCCATGCCATACAAATCAAAGTCATGGAAGTGAATCAAAATCTCCAACCAGTCTAGGATGCAGCTTGCCTACTTTTTGAGGATATTGAAGGTCGAGGAGAAAATATGGAATGAGTAGTCACTTCAGTATAACAATGATTAGAAGGACCTGTGGATGAGGTATTTATTCAAGAGTTCGCCAAGCAGGAGGCCTTCGTGCAACAACAAGTTGAAGTAGCTTGAGCTAAGCTCGAGGATTTTGAGGAAGAGTTACCCAAACCAAAGTGACTTGGGATGAGTCACATGTGAGTGTTGGGGGCTTGTTGGCCCTTGATCAAGTTTTGGAGATCCTTGGTCATGTTTGACCTCTTTTGGGACTTCGACAGGCTAGTCGAAGGAGGAGCGCAATTCGAAGAAGATATCGCAGGATCTTGACCCCTTTTTAGGACAGTTTGGGGATTAGGGTTTATGTAACAGGTATGGGATGTCGGCCCATGGGTTTACCCATGTTTGGGCCCATTTTGTAATGTATAAATAGATATCTAGGTGATGTAGAAAGAGGCCAATGTGCTAAGTGTGAATAGTTGTGGATGCTTTGTGCATGCTATGTGTTAAGAACTTGTAGAGCTAAGTGAAAGTGATTGTAAGAAGCTTGTGTATAGATAGTAGGAAGGCTTTGTGATTAAACCTATCTTGGGGAAGTAGGATTTGGCGAGGTGCGTCCAAATATCCTATCCTTTGTGGAGTAGGGTTTTGATGCTCTGTGTTTGTAGAAGATTGAGAGAAGATAATAAATAAGAGAAGAGTTGGTGTATGTAGCCCCACACTGGTGTGAACCACATATATCATGTGTTATGGTTTCTTTGTGCATTATGGTTATTGTCTTGTGTATATAATTTAAGCTTAATTGCAGTAATGAATGTTTAGATGAATCTAGTATGATAGCTCAGTGCTTAAATGATGTGAATAAATGCTAGATCTGATCTTTTTCCATGTGCTAAGTGCTTAGATGTGTTAGATATAGTAGAATACTGCGTTGTTTTGTAATTAGGGTTTGGATATACAATGTGAATAAGGGTTAATTACTGATGAATGTTAACTGCTAAGTTCTTTTTTAAGTGGTATAATCACAAATCTGTGTCCCAGCTAGGTTGCAGGCATTTGAGTCCTGCAACCACCCCTGCCTCTACCTTGGGTGAGACTTCATCTGCTTCATAGGTGTTGCCAAAAGGGCTGGTAGTTAGGGTTTTGTTGGTACGATGTTGAAGCATTGAACCCTAGGTCTTCCCCTGTGACAACAATTAATTAAAGTGGTTACTCAAAAAATAAAATCATGTGGAAGTTCCTAGAAAGATGAAAAAAAAAAACATAACTAATTTAAGAGGCATTAGAAGCAAATTTTAAAAGAGACAGAGTACCATGAAAGAAAGGGTTATAGGTTGGCAGTCATAAGTTTTTATAGCGGCGAAGAGTATGCAGGAAGCAAACCTCTATATTTCCAAGTTTATATGAATTGGTTTTCTTAAACTTTTCTCTCCTTAGATTTTCTTCTTCTTTGTTTCCTTCCATCAAATATTTCATGTATTTTCAAACAAACAAGAAGATTTGGGTATGATCATTTATTTCTCTAAATTCTCTAGTCATCTTGTAATATTTCAGCTCCATTGGAGCAATATCCCTCCTTGTAGAAAGACAATTGCTATTTCATTTAGTTTATTAGTTGTCATTGCGATTTTGTAAAGGTTGTTTCAACCCTCTTGTTTTTGACATTATTAAACTTGTCATATTTGGTACATTGTTATAAATTTCTTCTGCAAAGAACTACTTTGGGGAACTACATTAGTGATTTCTTAGACTTTGAGTTGAAAGAATGTGATTTCAAATGTATTGTCTATCAAAATATTTTTTGAGTTCTAAATAAATACTCATTTTTTTCTTTCTTTGAAGACATGTTCATTTCTATTTTTTCATCTTCCAAAAGTCATAGCAGATTCCAGGTTCATTTTACTTTATAAGAAAGGCATAATGTATGTTAAAAGGAGACTCCAAAACCTTGTGGATAAAAATCTTTKCTAACACACTTGATCCTTTATTTCTTCAAATGATATTTTGTATATATGTATCACTGTATATAAGGGTTGTACATTTGTATATACAAAGATTTGTTGGGAAATATTTCAGAGTTTGTTTTTTAGCATTCACCCTTTTCATTTATTGTAGAATCACATAAAGAATCTTTCAACATTTCAATGAAAGAGAAGTACCACCTCTATAAAAAAGAAAGGGGGTTCATATTCTTGTGAGGTTGTTGTTTGGATCTTAACCAATCTAAACATCAACAATAGGTAGGTAAAGTGGTAATTAATGGTAAAATAGGTCGTGGAAATGTCTAAGTATAAGGACTATAGACTATAGTACAAGATTTGATTGGTTGGACGAAGAGGATAAGGGGTAAGTAGAGCGTAAATGAAATGATCGTGGACCGGTGGTAAAATTTTGAAAAATGACTAAATACGAAAAGTTGAATGGTCGGACGGAGGAGTGATGGGTATGGAAGAATTATAAAATGATTGTAGACCCGTGATAGTGAAATAGCATGGAGGTAGTGAAGTATGGAAAATAGACTAAGTATGGAGATTCGATCGGATGTGAGGGTCGTAGTGATAGTAAGTGAATAAAGGAAATGTTTTAGACCTATGGTGGAGTTTAAAAAAAAAAATTAGAAGTATAGGTGTGAAATGAGAATGGTGGAACACGATGGTGCATTTTAGAGGAGAAAAAAGTTTGAACAATAATGGAAATGACTCATGAACCCATGACAAAGATAAAAATTTTCTAAGTATAGGAAAGAAACATACAAGAGAGAATTTACGAAGGATTTAACACATTTGAGGATCAACAATTGGCTCCAACTGTGGACAATGACCTCTAGTGGGTTACTTAGAACACCAAAATCTCAATAGTTTCCTTCTCCATTGGGCTATGGATTCATCTTTAGACATTATCTCCATCTAGAAACCTCTTTATTATGAAAAACTTGCACTGAAGAAACAAACTATGTATAAATATGATCTACCTACCCTATCCTACTTGGAGGAAAGGGATACTTTTCAAGTGAAATTAGATTTCCAATGGAGCCATTCAAGCATCCATCTGATCTGTGGAATGAATTCCAGAATTGGGGAGCATATCGGGGATGTTATCAAGGATTCAAGGACAGACACAAAGTGTACTGAAGTAAAACCGAACCAGATGTGCCAAAAATATGATTGCATTGCTTGGACAACAATGATTTGAAACCATGACTCAATAAAATCAACTCTTGGTGGTTGCTCATGAGCGTTGGAGTCTTTGTTTTGATGAGTAGTTTCCCATTTGAAAAAAAATTCAACTTTCTCTTTATTCCCAACCACATTCAAGATTCTTGATTCATCAACAATGCCTTAAAATCATTATTCCTTCATGCAATGAAAATCTTACCCATCATTATTCTCGAGATTAATTTTTTCCACCAATTATTCTTGTTGTAAATGTTCTTATGGATTTTCATCATCAATGTGAGGCCATTGCAAACTTGTTGCAATATTTTCCACACGATCATGTTGGATGAAATATTGTTGTGGATTTTGTGGAGGCTCCTCAATTTCATTCTCAAACTTGTTGCTCGAAAAATCCTCATATGGAGTATATGAGAGGTTGAAATCTTGCACTTGCAAATTGGATTTTTTTATTTTATTTTCATCAGTATGACTTGATTCAAAAAATATTCCAATCTTTGATTATATTTTTCTTCCAAATTACACACTTCATTATCTTGCGTCCATATGGGATAGGGTGGGTGGGCAACAACATTGAAAATATTTGGGATGCAATTTTCAACAAATGAAGTTTCCAACACGTCCCAACTAGTAATGGTCCTAGGAATCAATGAAAAGAACCATTCATGAGCATATCCATACAGATTTTTTGCAAATAATCGACATGTAACATTATCTTCGATGAGATTGAAAACATCACATGTGATTTTGAATATAAACAAATGTTTCTCTGCATCTTCTGAAGTATTCCCAAAGAAAGTGGAGAATATTTCAATGGAAATGTCTGGCATTTGATAATATACTTCTGGCAGATTTAAAGGGCTTCTATGCAGCCGTCTCCTTCTTTAGGTACCTATTCCTTTTGTTGCGTCTTGCAAATATATTGATGGTCTTGGTGGAGAAGGTTAAGGACCATAACAACATGTAAAAAATTCTTTGGTGTATCCGCCATGAATATTTTCTTGAGATTTTTGAATCTTTCCAATGGAGTTGTTAGGGGATTTAATAATTCTTTCAACGAAATTGCTATGGAGTTCATCCTCCTAAATATTTGATGTTTCTTGGTTTTTCAAAGATTCTGATATCTGACTTGTGCCCAAAGATCCAAGAACATTGTCTTTGAAGTCACTCAAATATCTCTCAATAAGATTTTTATAAATTTTGTACATCTAGATAAAGTAGTAGTCTTCTGGAATATTCTTATCAAAACTTTGAACCATTGAGACTCTGCTTCCTCAACCAAATCTGAAACAAATACTCATATATGTTGAAAATATATTGTTCCCTAGTATGGTCGCCAAAAATGTTGATGTTCAGATTGGTCAAGATCTAAACAACAACCTCACGAGGATAACATATCCCCTTACGTTTTTATAGAGGTGGTACTCCTCTGTTATTGTCTGAAAGATCTAGCTTGATATTCTTGGATTGGGCTATCAAATGGGAGAAATATAAACAACAAACCCCAAGTCTTTATTTCTTTAGTTTATATATGAAATGGTTCTTGATAACTAGATTTCTTCTTGAATGGACCAAGCAACTTCTTAATTTTAAAACGATGAAGAAAGGCTTCAATATTAGAATACATATATACTCAACTTAATTATAACATGCTTCTGAAACACATGCAAGCTGAAGACACATCCATATTTTTTCACAAGAAAAAGAATGGAATGGTATTGATCATTTCAGAGAAATTTAAATGAGTATTTAATTCAAAACTGAAAATAATTTGATAGGCACACCAAAAATATCACACTTAGAAATCCCAAGATCTGAGAAATCATTAAAGTTATGCCCTGAAATAGTTCTATGTGGAGTTTATTACATGAAATATATTT
>WSFP011389942.1:0-28240 GCA_009831015.1 Picea engelmannii | reverse complement strand
CATAACTTAAAATACATGTTATGAGGACTCACTATCCCATTCTAATGATCCGTACACCTTCAAGGGTATTGTCCCACATTTTCATGAGTTCATTGCACTAAAGAAAGTGAGACGTTGATGGTTTACTTTCTTGGGAAGCATGAGTTCATTGCACTAAAGGAAGTGAGACATTGAAGGTTTACTTGCTTGGGAAGCTTTCTAAGTATGTTTTGAGGCTTTTTTTTCATGGGAATGTTGAGAATCCAAGGATGGTCTCTCCTCTTTAAAGGGTAATGTCCCCTTTCATGAGGGTTTTATGTATATTGTGACATTATTATTTGTATTTTGAACTTAGTTTTCTTGTTTATGTGGATGACAAGTCACTTTTAATTTATTTTCTTAGGTTTAATTTAGAGAATAAAAAATGAGGAGCTAGAGTCCTCATCTATAAATAGAGGCACTTCTCTCATTCCAAATTGTTTTGAATTGTTGGACATCATTTGTACAAGCTATTAATAGAAGATCTTTCTTAGATTTTTTCTATGTCAATTTTGGAGCTCTCTCTTTCTTGGTTATTTTTCTTGGTTCATCAAAGATATTGTTGTGAATGTTCAAGACTTCTACATAGCTAGCAAGATCGATCCATTTGAAGTGTTACTTAACTACATGGAGAGGAGTTTTTTTTATGGTTTGTTCCCTCCCTCACTTGTTAACTTGGGTAAGTGCTTAATCCATTGTTTTATTTTTTTGTTTTGGTTCCTTGGTAAGGGTTTTAAGCATTATATTCAAGTTATAGTTGATATTGTTGGTGAAGGATATTCCCTTGAGGAAACCCTTCTTGTAGGTCCTTGGTTTTCATTACTTGTCTTGATTAGACAAGATACTATTGCGCCCTAAGGTTATAGTCTCCCATTCTAATCCATACGCCTTATGTTATGGCACAAGTTGTAGGTTGGGAAAAGCCCGACCCAACCACCAAAATGGCGACAACTAGGGGGTAACCTACCCACTTTCACCTTAGGCAGGTGTCCCTGTCACTTTAGAGATGAGGTAGTCACCTTAAAGGGGGAATCCCAGTGACCCTAGGGGGAAATGAGATGGAAAATGGTAAGTATGAATGGATGTCCCTAGAGGTCAATTTTAAATGATATGGAGAGCTTGGAAAAGAGTTTTGAGAAGGTTCAAGGGTTGAGAAATGAGTTCAGTAACCTGTCAAGTGTGAATACCTGACCGAGACACAAAGAAAACAAATCATATGATGTAATATGTTAGTTGGATAAGAAATTTAAGCTTGCTATCCCTTATTGTAGCAAAAACAAATGATATATATCAGGTCATGATCCCGATTATTTTTTCCACGAAATGAGAGTGGAGATATAATACATAAATGTACATAGATATATCAGATATCCAATAATATAACATAATATATCAGATATAACACATAGATACAGTAATACACAATTTCTATTAATGAGCGAAATGTACAGAACTGTAAAAATACAGAGTGAATGAACTCGCTAGAATGGTGGCAGCTTATCTCTGAGAAGAGATGTGAAGGCTATGCTCATTCACAAGAATATGATTAAAATGAGGCTCTAAATACATTTTTAACATAAAGAAAATCCAAAACCCCAACCTCGGAAGATGAAAAGCCAACGGTTTTGTGGACCCCATTTTGGGTAGTTTGGTGTATCAACTTCCCCGGGGCGTAACTTTGGCATACGATCTCCGTTTGGGGTACATGATAGCTCGTTGGAAAGGTATCATCGAGGAGATTCATTTTGGGGGATCAATATGATCCATTGGCTATCATTGAGTTGATCGATCCCAACAAAACTTCGTTTAGTCCCTCAAAATAGCCCCATAAGTTTAGGAATTGGAAAACTGCTAAAAATAGTAAATTGCCAAAAGATTGTTTTGAGCTAGTTGGAATAGGTGGGTGGCCACCGATATCCACCTGGATCAGCTCAATAAATTTAACAAAGTCTGCAATGTAAGTGCTAAGTATATGATAAATAAACAAGAGATAAAGCTAGTGAAAGCTAGCCCAACTCATCAATGATCAAGCAATAACTTTAGCACAAAAAACAAGGTTGAAAACAAAAGATTTTTATAGTGATATTATCATTCTTATGGATGTATAAAACCAAGCATAACAACAGAAAAATCATCCACGAGGAAACACCTCTAACTACCCCAATATGTGTGCTAGGCCTAAGAGAGAGTGAGAGCAAAGTTAGGGCTAATTCCTAAGGTTAGTTTAGGAGTTATTAGGGGTTAAAGAATTAGTTTTTTCTATAGCCCTAATGGTTATAGGTTAGTTTTGTAACAAAATCAAGAAGTTGTGATTGAAAGGGGATGCCTCAATGAGGAAAGGGATCGAAAGGCTCAAAAAACACTTTCCCAAAGAGACAACTTTAAAGCTTGAAAAAATCATGTTTACCAAGGAAACAATTTATTTCTCCAATGCAACAAGTAAATGACTAGTGCCTTTAAAAAATGGGTTAATGGAGTCAAGAAAATAAATATCTAGAGGTACTACCTCATTGGGGGTGTAAATCCTCTTACTCCCCAAGGAAAGTATCTCTAGTTAGGGTTTGAGCCAAGAGGGTGTATGCCCTTATACTTCTCTTAGCAAACCCTTGTTAAAGAAATAACATGCAAGCATGAAATGATGGAGACAATGGTGGGGGTGCATGCCCTTATAATTCCCACCTAGCTCTAGTAAATTAACCTTGAATTGAATAATAAATGATAGCACAATGTAAAAAGCTTACCAATCCAAGGAAAAAAGCTAGACAAACCACCATAAAAGCTAGAGAATAGCCTTCCAAGGCTTGCACATCACTTCCATCAACCAATAATCCAAGAAATAGCCATAAACAAGTGAAAAGAGAGAGAACTAGCCAAAGATAGTGAAAATTTCAGTCCAAGTACTTCTCACAAGAGGGTGAGTTATGTTAAAATGAGATCTTATGATCTCTTATTTATACAAAATGTCACTAAGATAGTTTTTCAACATAATATTAGGGTAAAACATAAGACTAGGGGTCAACAACCCTAATACTTCCCCTTTTACAAAACAATATTAAACAATTCACTTAAATTTCACTTTTACACAAAAGGAAACCCTAATTTAGAGTGGCGTAACCCCTTTAGGGGACGTTTTGGCACTAGGAGCAAGTCGTTGTGGATGGAGGAGTGTAGGAAGGCTTCCCAAAGCCACATGTCAAGCATCCAAGTAAATTCCTTTATGGTCAAAGCCTCAACCTCCTCAAAATTTCCTTGTGCCAATGCATATCAACCTCACCACCAAACCCCAACCCCCCTATGTAACGTCATGCCTCTAAAGGTAACGTTTTACCTCTCCTAGGAATTTTTTTTGGCATGTGTGGGATATGTTATGTCATCCAAGTCATCTTCTAGGCTTCTGAGGTTTCATATCTCTCATCCGACATGCGGGCCCTTGGCATCCACCTGTGGGCTTCAAGCCCCATGGAAGCCCAAGCTAGCCTTGTTCCTCCAAAACCGTCCACCAAGTAGGTCCTGCAAAGAAAAGTAAGCATGCCCTCCAAGGATCTCAAGTCATAGAATCATGATAAGTAAATCAAATCAATAAATGAGCCACCTAAGCATATGCATCAAAGATTACCATTTCAAACAATTAAGTGCTCAAAGACATTATGCGACTTGTCAAGCTTGAATATGGGAGGGTTGACGAGGTGTCCTATTTGGTATATCTTTCCCTAGGTCAAGGAGAGTTTCCAAGAGATCCCTCTCTAAGCCATGTAAAGTGGGTAAAGTGGTTAAGGGTCAAGACTCAATGGGCATGGGATTCATGACATACAAGGGGTTGTAGTGTCTCATTCATGGGTGCCTTTGTAGAGGGTGTGTGGTACCTTCGTTTGCAATGCACTTTTTCCAAGCCCATTATTTTTCCATTTTTTGTCTATTTCATAATTTAAGGACAAGTTGAAGGCCACTTCCCTAGCATGGTGTCCAGATAATGACAATGTCACCCAAAAATACCTAGTGGAAATGAGAAGGTTGGCTTGTGATGAGACCCCCTTTCTCTCAACCATGCAACTGAGAGCCATTACCCTGGCTTGGTGACCAGATGATGGTAATTTCATTCCACTAGATATCCATGAACATGATAGGTCAGATCGTGATGAGACCTCATATCCTCCAACTAACCTTTTAAGAATTCATATTCATATTTCTTATGGGTCCCCCTTTTCTTACAGATAAGCGTTTCATTGTTTTCTTGGAGAATCCCTGGGTGAAGCATATGGAAGGTTTATACATAGGATTTTATCTTTTACCCAACAACAATCCCTCTGGGCCTTCATGATGCAGACCCCCCCTTCTCCCCAAAGGGCTGTGTGACCTCCCGGTCTAGGATCTCCGATTCTTGAGTCAAGTGACTCTCTGGAACCTTAATGGTTCCCTTTTGTATCTAAACACAGGCCCTTTCGGCTCCTTGGTGCAGGTCTAACAACACCCACAACCTTCCCTTTCGCTCTCCTGTGAAATATCAGAGTATTGGGCGTTAGCTCTTTTTCTGATAATCCCCCTCTCGATGTGACCTTGGGTGATGACTTCGCATGACCACGTGATTGCGGGCGCGACCAAAAGCGGTTTGGGATCAACCCACTTTTCATCCCGCAATTCTCTTCGAGCTTCCATGTGTCATCTTGGCAAAACCACGGTATGGATTGCAGCCCGCCCTCAATGTTTTAAAGTCCACACAACTCCTGTCCTCGCAATGCTACAGGATCGTCGATATCGCGATCTTGACGATATTGCCCAAACTGAAGGTTTAGATCTACGCCTTTCAAATCTACAGACTAGATCTGTCCCTCTTAAATCAACCACTGTGATCTCCTTCGCAATTCCAGACTTCAGACTTTTGAAATATCAAACCAGCTTTCCTCCGTCTGTCAATCTTCCGGAGTTGACGATCTGCGGACACCTGTCCTCAAATCAATGGTCCTGCCTTCACTTTAGGTGTTCAACCTTTCAACTTGGATCAACGGTCTTACAACCCTCTTCTCGATCAATGGTCAAGATATCCTTTGGGTCTTTGAATTTCTGAGATTTCAAATCTCAAATTTCACCCTTCTTCCCAATGATTTTTATCCAAAGGCTATAATCCAATGACGCGTGTCCTCCTGATCTAACGATCAAGGATTACTTCGCGTATTTACCCGGAGTGCATGGATTTATACCACGTCTCTCTTAGATTCGACGGATACAAATCACTTCGAGACTTTACCCAGAGTCCATGGATTCACGCCACGTATCCTCTAGATCTGGCGGTCCATATTTTCTTCGGATCTTTGGGATTCGACAATCTCATATCTCAACTGAAACCCCACTACACTTTAACTGGATCTCACGATCTGTTGGCATGTGTCCCCTTGCATATCGACGACTCTTGTCTCTTCAACTATTCGGGCTTCGAAAATCTCAAGTTTCAAGATTTCCTCCTCCTGAGCTTACGATATCTGACGGCTCAGATTCACTTGGTCAATCCGACGCCTAAGGTTCACTTCGGACGATCTAATGGCTCATGTCCACTTCAGATGATCGAATGACTGAGATTTCACTTCGGCTAGCATAAGCTCTACTTTAGCTTTTCAACATGTTTGGTGGGAAGTATAATATTGTAATGAACCTTCACAGATAAAAGATAAAAAAAATAACCCTTAACTTTAGAATCATAAAATGCATTCACACAATAATAGACACACGAATATAGAGAACCCTTAAGGTACTGTAACACCATCAAATACTCCTTTAGGAAGGAATCACTCCACATGCCATGCTTGATACAATACAATACTCAAGATATCCAATACAATGATACTTGTGTATATATACTTTCTCATGAGTATTCCTTGGGGTCTATGCCAACTACCCATCATTATTATTTTATTCCTTATAAGTACCTAGTGGGCGTATTCCATGATTATTGCCACATTACATTCATTATCTGCCTTGGGTACCTCCATAGGTACCTGATATTATCCTCACTAGGTACATACACTAGGGTTGCTTTGAAAGATCAAATCATGATCTTTAAACTGAAAATGAAATCAAATAAATGCTTTGATCTTCTTTAAACTAAAAATGTAAATCAAATAAACGTTTACCACAAAAATAGAACTAGATCCCTCCTTTAGATGAGGAACTCACCTTTGGTGGATCTAAGTTTCTAGGGTTTCAAAATTTGGCCATACCTCCATAAACTTCACAATCATAATCCACTTGGAAAATAACATGGATTTATTCTTAGGACCTTCAAAGGGGAGGTTAAGCTTGAAATCCCATCAAGCCTTCTTGACAAACTTGGAAGGAAGGCTTGAGATCCTATTCTTTTTGGAGATGAAAATGATTGGTTTCACAACCCTAAAGAAGTGCCCTAAGAGGAGGAAAAATTAAACAACATTCTCCATTGGAATAAAACCACAATCAAAGCAGAGAATATGGATAGATAAATTTGTAACCCTAAAGAGATAGACAAAACAAGCAGTAAGAGCACCAACTTCAGGTTGAACAAGCATCCATGGTGAATAGGGAAATCCTAGTTACTAGTGAAGGAATCCTTCAGGCATTCAAATGTTGGGTGATAATGTACTTTATCATTCTTTAAAAACTTATGGCCATAATGACTTGTGTCTAATCTTAAGGATGGAAAGAACATAGGATTCGATGCACTTGTATGGGTGTAACTGGGAGTGTGATGCAATCCTCACATATTCAACCACTACCTATAGGTGTCCCCATGGAAAATCAATGGATTGGACAAGCCCTCACAATAATTGAACCTTGATCATTGGTGAAATATTCATCATTCCGTACCAATGAATCCAACCCCTTCGAGAAAATAACCTCAAATAGATATGAACTCTCACATGGATTGAACCTTGATCATTAATAAGAAATTCACCATCCCTTACCTGTGGATCCAATCCCATGAATAATATTATATTACTATTAGATATTAGTTGTTTTTAATAAATACTTAATACTTTATTTTTTAAATTTCAAATATTTTAAAACAAAATGCTTGTAAGTGTATCATTAAGAAATAATTTAAACATAAATACAAAAATATAGTAACATTATTAAGTTTAAAAGTAAAACATGCCCTAACTATGAATTTATTTTAATGTAAATCTATAAAAAAATATTTAAAGTAGGTAATTATTAAATGTAAAATTTAATTATCTATTCAATAAGTGTTTTACATATGAGTAAATATATAAGAATATAAGTTGAAAATAAGATTAAAAACAGTTTTTTTTTTTTAAACCTCAAAGTTTCTCTAATAACAAATGTTTATATAAAATAAGATTCATTATTGATTGCTTGTTGCCTTCTTCCAGTTCTAACACTATCATTATGTTTAGAGTTTTAAAGTTTTCATTTTAAATTGTGATTCTTTAATAAGTTGTGCCTTGTGTCCTAAAAGATGGTACTTTAAAAAAGAAATGGAATGATTTATGGTTGACAAAACTGCATTGGTGTTTTAATGTTTTGTTGAATTTGCTAATTTGAAATTGGCTAGGGTTATTATATTTCTTTTGTCTAATAGTACTAAGGGGAATCCATTATACCTTAATACTTATGAGTACCTCTTAGTGTTTTTATTTTGAGGCATTCATTATACCTTAATTCTTTTTAGAAGTTATCATCCAAGGATCTTGGAGCGCACACTTAAGTCTAGTTAAAAGTTTTCAAAATTTGTTCAATTAAATTATTAAGCAACATGTAACATGGTCACTTACCCTTAAGTTTTGTTATAAAGTTTTCAAAATTTATTCAATTAAATTATCAAGCAACATATAACATGTTTTTTTTTAGCTCTATGTTTGTTTGCTTTATAATGAAAAAAGATATTATCAAATTAATTTAGAAATAGGAATATTAAGGAGTGATTGTACATCTATGATATTGGATATATTTTGGAATACTTAATTTAAGGGGTTAGTTTAATTGGTTATTATCAATTTTATTAAGTATTTTATTAGTTTTACGCTTACATGTACTCAGTTTAAAGTGTAAGGCACACTAATTTATGTGAAGAACTATTCATTAGTTTCCTTATAAAGTTTTTTTTTGGATTTTTTTTTTTTTTGAAATTGTATATAATTTAAGTTATATTAATTGATCTTGTTTTCTTTATTAAATTTTACTATGTTTTGTTTTTTAACTTTAAGGTGGCAAAATCTATTAAAATTTAGTTGTCAATCGATAGTGATCACAACCATTATTGGCTATTGTCCAAGAATGTTGGTTGAGTCATCAACCTTATTCAAGGAAAACCAACCCACATGAAATAATCCATTGGTGGTTGGTAAGGGACAAACTTTCTCTCTTGTCGCATGCCTTTAGGTCTGAGGTTATTATCTTGTTTCCTTATGTTGAAGGAAGACAAACTCTTAGCGAATCAAAAACAATTTTATGTCTTACTATAGGACCAAAAATGTAGTTTTAGTCTAAATAGTATTTACAAGAAAGTCTATATCTTGTAGTTATAACAATGGAGTCATGTGCTTTCAAGTAATATGCAGCGTTAGTCTTATACATAAAACCAAGCACTACCAGATTGTAATAAAGAGATAAAATCCTACCATACTCATTTTGTCATGGAAGAGACCATTTTGCAGAATAAAGATACTATTAAAAATATCATTAAATCAAAATTTAAGGAGAAAATGTGGTGTGACAGAGTTAGAGGGAAAAAAAAATTAAGGTATTATAAGGATGTAATCAACCATAATCTAGAAGATTAAAATTATCACTCTGTTTTGACAAGTGTAAAGAAAAATATAAGCATTGCTAAAATAAGAACAAATTCTCACGAGCTCCATATTGAAAGTGGACATTGGTCAATTCCTAAAACGCCATGGGATGAAAGAGTGTCACCTTTGTGACACTAAAAGGGTTAAAGATGAAAAACATTTTCTCTTAGATTGTCCAACCTATACCTATACTAGCACATCCACATGCATAGTGGATGGTGAATGCCGAAAGGGATCACCATTCCAGAACTATCTCTGATTTCCTGTATTATGTTAGTTAGTAAACATTGATAAGTATCACCGTTTCATAACTAGGTTCCTGTATTGTATTAATGATTAATGTTCAAAGTAATTCTATGCAAATAAAATGTATTTCAAGTTTCAAATAAATACAAAGATAACCATATATAAAACACAGTAAAGTAGAAATCATCATACCTTAGGATCATGTATTAATCTATGATTAAGATCATGTATTAACATGCATGTATTAATCATCATACCACTGTGGTTTCCATTAGGAAGAGAATTACACACACTAAACATATTGCTCCAGTATTCTTTATTATCGTCAACAAAGAGCCCGCTCAGGGATCAAATCTTGCCACAACCAGCAGTAGCATAGCCATTAGGGGGAGTTACTACCATATCTAAAAGCATATCAACGTTAAAACCAATGTATCTGGACCCAGACTTGAACCTGCCACTGCTGCTAATTTTATCAGAATGAATGTGCTGAGATTGCACTAGAGCAATTTCTGTCGTTTAACATAACCGAGGGCAACATAAGCTCGTGATGGCTATCGGGTAGCTCCACGTTCTCTTCGTGGCCGGAGCTATGGACATCGCTGTGAGATTTCTTCGAGACTGTGGTTGGTTTCTTCTCATCACAATTCTCAGACTGGTTTAAGTGAAAAGAATTAAAGTGAGGGGTGGCCGAGATAGCTTGTCTTACTGGCTCGGTAACATGAAACGCCAGAAATGCCAGAAAATATATCGATTCAGCTCCACCAAGGCCAAACGTGGCCATGATTCACGATTCAACGCCACCCTTAGTAGGCCAGAAACACAGGCCAAACGTGGCCACACTTCACATCCAAGTTAAGACGTGCAATCCATTTAAGGTAGTGATTGAACCCGCCACTGCTGCTAATTTTATCGGAATGAATGTGCTGAGCTTGCACTAGAGCAATTCCTGTCGTTTAACATAACCGAGGGCAACATAAGCTCGTGATGGCTATCGGGTAGCTCCACGTTCTCTTCGTGGCCGGAGCTATGGACATCGCTGTGAGATTTCTCCGAGACTGTGGTTGGTTTCTTCTCATCACAATTCTCAGACTGGTCTAAGTGAAAAGAATTAAAGTGAGGGGTGGCCGAGATAGCTTGTCTTACTGGCTCGGTAACATGAAACGCCAGAAATGCCAGAAAATATATCGATTCAGCTCCACCTAGGCCAAACGTGGCCACGGTTCACGATTCAGCTCCACCCTTAGTAGGCCAGAAACGCAGGCCAAACGTGGCCACGCTTCACATCCAAGTTAATACGTGCAATCCATTTAAGGTAGTGACTGTTAATTATTGAAACGTGGCAATAAAATCTTGCATAGATATTAATTCATGTTAATCATCTTAACGTGGCAATCACATGGTCTTACAGTAATTTTTTAATATGATTAGGTAAATGTGAAAAAGTAAACATATTAACGCATGCATTCATAAATGCAAGGAAGTTATGAACAATAAATCTTATTCATTGATTTGGGAGGACGACTAAGAATATACCAGCATCTTCAATTGCTGACCATAAGATGAATATTTAAGATTAAAAGATCATTAAATGTGCCCATTGTTAATAGGTGTACGCCTTTCGACGTAATTAGATCTCAATTTCAAAATATTTGTCACACTAGCAACATTCCTAATCTTTTAACTCCACAAAACTATTGCTACAAAAATAGTTATGTCGATATTTTGGAGATATAGCAATGAAATAATGAAACCACACTTTTAACTTAATAGATGCGGTGAGCGTGGATCGAACACGCGACCTTCAGATCTTCAGTCTGACGCTCTCCCAACTGAGCTATCCCCGCGTATGTTTTTAAATGGTTCTCTAGCATTTACAATTGATGAAATAATAGACATAATAACATATAAATCAACATATAACGAGTGTTGCAACTTGATCTGTCTACTCACACTTCTTTTTCTATGATCATTTCTGTATCCATCTCTAAAGACAAAAACGGGCGTTTTAGGAGGGTTTTATTTGTTTCCCAAGGAGACGGGGTAGCTACAGAATTAGCAACGACAGTAGCAGTAACTACTACAGGGAAGATAAAATACAATGTAGATACAGAATTAGCAACGAGAATAGCAGTAACTACTACCAATGTAATGTAGCTACAGAATTAACAATAAGAAAAGTAACAGTAACTACTACCAACTAAGATACAGTGTAATGAGTTGGAATTAATAACCAATCTGACTCTAAAAAATACAGTTACAAAAAAGGTAACAGTAACTACTATCAGGAAGATACAGAAAGAAATAAATAAATTCTTTTAACGTTTACCAGGTTAACTATAGTTTATGGGACAGACTGCCTCACACATTGATTTTCTGTATTTTAGCTATTTTCCTGTTCAGCTCGATGATGAGCTCTCCCAATTTCTCCATTGTCTCCGCACTGAATAAAATATTCCAAGAACTACCTGTCAAGATACTTACATAACTATCCCTACTATCTTCACACTCTAAAATATTTTTTTTTTTCCTGTTTCCACTCTAAAAACTTCACACAGTGTAATGTTTTCCATGAGAATCTAACCGAGTACCTCCCCTTAAAATTTGATGTAATAAACAATGTGAATCTAAATCCGACCTCCCCCTTAAAGGCAATCTGAATCTAAATCCGAATACGAGAAAAACAGTCGAGCGTGGAGAGCAGAATTTGAGAAAATATGAAAAGCCAAGTTACATAAAAATAAACATTCGGAATCTAAATCCGAGTAAGTGAAAAGAAATCAGACGTGGACGGCAGGATTCGAACCTGCGCGGGCAAAGCCCACATGATTTCTAGTCATGCCCGATAACCACTCCGGCACGTCCACCTTTCAGGCTTTGATTTTCCAGTTACTATTATAGCCAAACTTTTAATAAATAAAAATAACTAACTTAAGTTGGGGGATGTGGACGAACCCAATAAATGACTAAGCGGTGGACGAGTTAGAAACACACAAACACAACTCAGTTGGAGACAACAACAACAGCAAGTCATCTGAGGCAGATTCAGGCCAAGAGGAGAGAGCTCACTTAAGGAGCCAAGTTGCTCCTACATAGTGCCAAGTCTATGGCACGATAGACAACTTGTGTTGCCTTGTGGAGTTTTGCGATGAGTTCAGAGTTGGGTGAGTTTCTCTTGAGACAAGTTTTGGTCAACATGATTGTGAGGGGCAGTCTTATTGATGATTTTGGGATTGACAGTGCGTGCGACAATGAAGCAGTCTTGCAATGGTAGTGAGTGAGGAAATCTTGCAACGATAGTGAGGCAGACTTGGTTGTGTCAAGGAGGTTGTATGTGTAGGGGCAATGAAACATTGTATGTAGGTAGATCTATCGAAGTGAAGATCCAAAGTTAAGATGAATCTTTTGTAATCTAGGTTAAACTGAGCTCATGATAGATCCAGAGTTCATATGGATTTTTTATCATTCAAGTTAAATCGAGACTTCTACAAGAACAACACTAATGTCACTCTACGTGGGCTTGGGAACAACATCGATGTGTAAAGCTCAACTATTTCTTCTTCAATTGGATCTTTTATCTCTCGGATCCTCCCTAGAGGAAAAGTTCGACCTCTCCAAGAGGAAAACCTAATGATACTACAGACAAGTTGCCCATTGTCACTTCGACAGCCTTGTCCAACACTTCTAGCTTTGGATGAATGGTTTCCTACCTAAGGGAGGAATTCCTAAACTAGATCCTAAGCCTATCGTTTAAGTACATGTGAGCAAAAAGGCTAGGATTTATTTTATGCAAGCAAAAGTGATCACAAGTGTATGCCAAATTTTGTTCAAGTGTTTATCATGCATTTAAGTTTTTTTTTGTGATCAATTAGACTCAAATGCTTGTGAAATAATAGATATTCTAGGCAACTCCCCCCCCAAAAAAACAAAAAAAGGCTTTAATCAAGGGTGTGCCATATGCTACAGCCCTTAGAGATACATGTAGGTTCAGACACCCATGGTACGAGAGAATAATCTTCTTTAATGTTGTTTTTGGTGCATTGTAACAGTCCGACGGTTGAATTGATGGTTTCAAGATACTTAGGGGGACTTCCGATATACTCGAAGGTAAATGGAAGTAAAGCTCTGAGTTCAAGTGTTGTCTAATGCAATACTACTCGAGTGGATACCAACATGGGTTACATAGATTTCCAATAAGGTGAGATACAATCTCTAAGCAACCTTCTGAACTTTCATGTATCCCTACATGTATTAATCCCAAATTGTGGTTTTAAATGCTCAACAACAACTCCCTATCATTATTTATAAAAATTGGGTGCCCGTATCTATCTAACCTAGATGACTAAGAATTTTGCAAAAAATTATGATTACTTATCATTACTTGCATTAATTGAAAAAATGAAATACTAAAAAAAAAAAAAGTAAAAAAGAAAAAAAAAATGACATTCATTCCAATGTATTTCCAATTTTCATGTACCAACAAATTTCCAAGATTAAGATTCAATATAAGCTATGTTCAAATTTCTCTAAGTAATCCAACGTAGTACGTGAAATTATCAATAATACAAAATATCCAGTATTAAAAGTAAAGGTTAATTTACCATGATCATATTAAAAACAAATTTTTTTTAATAATGAACAAAACTCCAAATGTAATATCAATGTGGATCTCTTAAAAAATGAAGGTTTATTTTCCAACAAAAGATAGGAAACATTCAATCATTAGCTATACATTTTTTTAACATAAAATATAATGTTTGAAACAAGAAGTATCGAACCAAACCACATTAGCATTTACTTCAATAAACCCATGATTAATGTTAATTCCTCAAATATTCCAAAGGGGATTTTTCTTTTAATTAAAATGTAATGCATTATTCATAAAATAAATAATAAATGATTATGTATCAAATGTGAAACATTTGATAAATATATATTTTAAAACATATATGCATGTCTCTCAAATGGTAAACCTGTGGTAATTTTAAAATATTATTAAACAAGCGTTGCGTGGTAGTGTAGTCTCTGCCAGGTTGAATCGAGAATAAATGTATAGGGATGGGAGAAAGTTGCAGAGGCAGATGGAAACTACAACGGAGATGTGTCAAGCAACATGAAGCACAGGTGGTATCCATGCAGTAAATGACACATGGCCTCTAAAGTCCCATTTATTTTTTGAAAGTATATAATCTAAAGTTACATATTCCTAGAAATTTAAATGCATTTGTCATATAGACTAAGATTGGGGCTTCCGCGGACCATAAGCATAGTGGAAGATAAAAAATTATGAGGACATAAATATAAAAGGAGATAAAAAATAGTTTTATTTGAAATATATCAAAAAATAATATTATTTGTTACATATTCTGGAAATTTAAATGCGTTTGTCATATAGACTGGGATTGAGGCTCTCACTGATCGTAAGAGAAATATGTACAAGAAGTAGGACTGTAGAAAGAAGAAGTGTATGACAATAGAGTGTAATACTTGAAAAGAATAAATTGAAAGGTATCAGTCTTTGGCTAGATATTTCTATTTAAAAAAGTGGAATAACTGGGCTGATAAAGAAAGCAAGATGTGATCAATATAGGCTTACAGTGACAGTACATATGACTCATTTTTCTATTTGCTTGCTGATGTCTTTTCATTGATGTTGTCGAATGCTACTAGAATCGTGGCAACTGCCTCTTGCGTTTCGTCGGCGGCCTGCTTCAATTCCCTTTCTAGCCATTCTTCAATGTAGCTTTTCATTGGGGCGATGTTGATCTCATTCCGGATTTTTATGTTGAAAAGTTCATTTTCTAGTTTCGTGAAGTCGATAGAAAGATTATGCAGAGCCTGATCAATTTTCTGATTCTGTACCGAATAGTCGACTATTCAGTTGTTGACGTCATCTTGACCATATTCAAGGATGTTGTAAAACTTTTCCAAAGACAATGCCTTAAAAATATCAACCTGTTTATCGAAGGCTTTCTTAGTTAAGGGAAAGGAGTTGACGATTAAGTTGCGGTCTTGGAAGTCGTTGGTCCTTTCGGCTAAGTCTATTTTGGTCATCTTTGTGAATAATTTTTCTTTCTTTGACATGGCTTGTTCACATGACTAGACAATGAGATGCAGGTTCTTTACTTTTTCTTTCCAACATGCATTTAATTGACTGATCTGGTTTTTGGATGGGAGATCTTGTTGTCTTCTTCTAGTTTTTGTCATGTTGTTGACAATGGTGCCAAAAGGAAGGACCCTGTCTAAATAAAAATGTTCCTCATCTTTTAAATCCGCCTGCAAATGTTCGAGCAAATTATGTGCTCTCGTTCCAAGGGAAGTCATGGTTTGTGATGTTTTCCATGCCTCAGTAATCAATTCCATTATTTTCTTGATATTATTCTCCACATATCCTCTACACGATGCGTGGAGGTTGGAGGATCCTTTTAGCTTGGCTACAAGGGTGGTAGACATGGCTATTGCCAAAGGATTGGCAAGCAATGGCATAGGAATCAAAGTTTTTTCCAATTCCTTGACCCGACCCTTCAGTCTAGCATTCTCAGCCTCAATGCCTCCAATGGAATCATCAAGAGAATCTTTGGTCGCTATGTGAAGTCAACAGATCTGAGACAGTCACATTTTCGCAAGGTTAACCTCTGAACTGGATTTTCCTTTCTTACTTTTGACATCCTTTTTTTCAATAATTAATTTTTTGCACTGGCTATCAAAAACAGGGCTCTCGAACATGAAGGATTCATCTTCGTCAAAATTTTCGGTATCAGATATGTCCAATGGAAGACTATGCTGGATCACGTCTCCGGGATGATCAAGGTGGTGGAATGCGCTATCCAGATCAGGCTCAAGTTCCATGTTCTCACTCTCAATTTTGGGTTGTTCTGCCTGTCCCACATTTTTTTTCTTTTCTTGTCAACTGGAAGCTTGTGAGAACTATCAATTTTAAGGTGAGGAGGGTCGTTATCTCCTCCTTCGTTTGAATAACTATGAGTTGCTCTGTTGTTGTGGTGGGCCGTTGGAGCGATGCTCCGGGATGTCATACTTTTGGGAGTGTGATCCGTCGATTGAACACTCTTCTCAGTGGGGCCTTTTCCCTGTTGCTTGTACAATTCAGTGGTGCTTTGCAGTGTGTCTAGGTCGCTGGCATCAAAAACAGGAACGTTGTCGTCAATGTCTTTGTTTTCGGGCAGGTGTTTTTGAAAAAAGAATTGTCGAAGCCAAGTGTTTGTAAATGTTGTAAAAAAAATTATTGGGGTCGAACCCTCTTAGGCTTTCAGCATATCTTAGGTTCAAGTTGCTAAAATGGGCTGCGATTTTGTCAATTTTCTTGACGTTTTTCAACACGAAGTCCCCGACTTTCCAAGACAGAGGAATGAACTGTTTTTTTCTCTTCTCTTGGAATAGATGCAACTAGTAGTTTTATTTCCTTGCTACTTCTGTAACAAACATAATGTTCGTAATGTGACATGGAAGGAGAGCAGGTTTTTCCCTAGAGCCAAAAATACTTATCAAGTTTAATTATCCATATGTTCAAGTGCCTACTTCCTGTCCAAAAACATGGTTTCCTAGTCAAATATGTGGGGAGCATCTTCTCCTAATAACAAAACTTTGAAAACAGACACAAAGCCATTAAAAACCTCATAAAAACAGTGGGAGGCCTTGTGCTTCCACAAGGCTGGTACCAGAACGTTACTAGGTCGAATTCCCAGTTGACCTTCTTGGAGAGAGACAGTTTTGGAAACTGGCAGCAATGTGTTATCGCAAAAACCAAGTAAGATGACATATAACGATTTTTCTTCTTATTGAATCTTGACAATTGGGAACAGATTTCATGGGAAATTAGCTTGCCCCAATAAAAAATGGCTTGTTCCTTGATTGTGAAATACATAATATAAAGAGCCATCCAGGAAATAGTTGTTGTGGACTCCTGTCTCGTTATTCTTGTAAATAGCCAGACAATTTCTCGGTATGGATTTCTATATGAACTAACTTGCAAGCTTGTGATATCTTCAAGAGATACCATCGGGTCTTCCAAGAACTAGGGCAATAGGTCCAACTTGTTATTATTCTTTCTTAGGAACTGCTTGGAATCATCTCCTTTGAACGTCAATGTTGGCTCCAACAATTGCAACATCTGGCAGAATACCTGAGGTGACAAAGAAACAGAAGAGCGGTCCCATAGTGGAATAATTATTTGGTTTGAAATAAATTTATCGGCGCACCAAGAGACCAGCTCCTTACAATCAAAAACTTCAAGGACACAACTTGCACGAGCAATCCCAGAGGTCCAAATTACTTCGTTCTAGGCGGCAGGGGATGAGTAGTAAGAATATGCCCTGGACCACTGGAAGTTTTGGTCCTTATCTCCACAAAACTGTCGTCGATTTGATGCCATAGGTTTATGAGAACGTTCGTTTGCTCCAGACAATGGTTGAAATGAACAGTTGGAGGCGATAATATAACTCTTCACAAATGTTGGTTCAATGCTTATGAATGGGAAAGATCCTCGAGCCTTTCGCTCATTAATGGCAATCTCTATGGGTGCTGCATGATGAGTTATTAGCAGTAAAGCTTACTTATTGCATATTTAGAAGTGTGAAGGTGGCGGGTACAACGAAGAGAAATTAAGGATTTGAGTTTTCGTGAACGTGCCAACCGAACAGCGTGCGAACGACATTTCATGATTTTGAAATCAACACTTGGAAGGCATAATATAACCCTTTGCAAATCTTGGTTTAATGCATATTAATAGGAGATCTCCTCAAGCCTTTCGCCCATCAATGACAATCTATACAGTTCCTGCACGATGAGTTGTTAGAATTAAAGGTCACTAATTGTATATTTAGAAACGATATATATATATATATATATATAAACATTTTTTATTATTATAGACCAATACGAAGGTCACGGAGACGGGGAAGAGCAAGGAAAGAATGGAAAGGTATGAAAAGTGATTGGACAGGATTCAAAATAAGGTTACATAGGATACTCAGGAGAGGTGAGTGTCCAACGGTCAAATTCTATGTATCGTAATTTTTTATTGCAAAATGTGTAAAACATAAGAGAGCGTGATGGGGCAGTTCAGCGATCGGTTTGTATATTTGCAGAATTCTGGGAAAGTGGCTAAGTATGGAATAGGGAAACGGTCAATCAAAATCGTTTTTCAGAATTGAGAATTGAATATTTCGTGAACGGGCCAACCCAACGACGTGCAAATGACATTCCATGATGTTTGAAATTAACATTCAAAAGGGATAATATAACGATCCAGAAATTTTCGTTTTATGCGTATTAATGGGAGATCTCCTCAAATCATGGTTTAACATTAATGCTTGCTAATTGCATACTTAGAAATAAGATCTTGTATATACTTGCTAATTGCTAAATGCAAAGGGTGCGGGCACATGAAACAACGATTAGGAATTGGATATTTCTTGAACCAGCCAACCTGACGATGCACGAAAGAAATTTGAAGAAATGGCGAAGTATGGAAAGTGGATGGACGAGATTCAAAATGGGTTGACAATAGTTTCACAGGAGACATGAGGACCCGATGGTCAAATTGTATGTCTCAGAAGTTTTCAGTGCAAAATGTGTACCATGGAAGAGGGCATGATAGGTAGACTGTAATACAAAAGATGATATGATGTGAGTTCGGTTGTAAATTTGTATATTGCGGAAGTCAGCGTACTGTTTGCAGGTCACAGAACAATGCAAGTGCAATCTAGAGCCCGCCTACCGGGGAATCCACAGTGGGAGAAGTTGTTGGGTATGGAATGGGGATGCAGTCGGTCGGAGTCGCCTCCGGTTTCTCTTTTCTATACAGGAGATGTGAGGACCCAACGGTCAAATTGTATGTCTTGGAAGTTCCATGATATACAAATTGACTAGCAGAGATCGGACTATTTGAATTGTAAAAATTAGTGGCAATGTCTGTTACATAGGTTTGTTGACAGAAAATGCAAACAAAATTTAGTGTTCTTGGCTTAGTTTTCTTTAAAACAAGGGATCGTGGACATAATAGAAATTGAAATTTATGAAATGAAAGGTTCTTGGATGAAATAATTTATACATAGAGAATATGTAGTTTTACAAAGTGAAGCCGTCATTCCATACTTAGCCAGTTTTGGATGGCGGGTTCTCAGGATGTCGGGCTAGAAATTGGGCTTATGTTCTTCCGTGCCCTACAAAAACACCAATAGTTCCGCGATATACAAACTGGCAATCCGACTTGCGGAGTATTATAATTTTAAGGGCATCATGTCCAAAAAGTTAACCATTGCCGAAATAGTATTCTTTACATATGTTTTACATACGGTCGTGGACAAAAAAAAAAAAAAATAGTAGTAACGTCTGTTACATAGGTTCGTGGAGAAGAGCACAAAAAAACTAGCATTACCGAAATAACTTTTCTTAAAACAAGGGTTCCTGGACATAAGAAATTGAAATTTTTGAAAGTAAAGGTTCCTGGACAACATAAATTATACATACGAAAGATGAAATTTTATAAAGAGGATATTTACTTTCATAGATATGAAATATGTACTTTATAGAGTATGGGGATGACATTTTAAAGAGCATGCACAGAGCCCTGGATTCATAGTTAGCCACTTTTTTGCATCGCGGGTTCTTGGATTGTCGAGCTGAAAAATGGGCCTGTGTTGTTTCATGGTCTACAAAGAATACCTAGAGTTCTGCGATATACAAATTGACAAGCGGAGTTCGGACTAGTTCAATTGTAAAAAATAGTGGTAATGTCTTCTACATAGGTTTGTTGAGAAAAAACACAAATTTGTTTTACCATTCCTGACTTAGTTTTCTTTAAAAGAAGGGATCGCCGACACAATATAAATTGAAATTTATGAAATGAAAGGTTCCTGGACAACATAATTTATAGATACAAAATATGTAATATTACAAAGCGGGGCCCTCATTCCATACTTAGCCAGTTTTTGGATGCTTCTTAAAACAAGGGTTCCTAGACAGAAGAAATTGAAATTTATGAAATTAAAGGTTCCTGCACAGCATAAATTATACATACGAAAGATGCAATTTTATAAAGCAGATTTTTACTTTCATAGATACAAAATATGTACTTTTATAAAGTATGGGGATGACATTTTATAGAGCATGCACAGAGCCCTGGATTCATACTTAGCCAGTTTTTTGCATCACGGGTTCTCGGGTTGCCAGGCTGAAAAATGGGTCTGTGTTGTTTCGTGGTCTACAAAGAATACCCAGAGTTCTGTGATATACTTAGCTAGTTTTTTTGGCATTGCGGGTTCTTGGGCTGACAGGCTGAAAAATGGGTCTCTGTTGTTCTGTGGCCTACAAAGAATACCCAGAGTTTCGCGATATACAAATTGACAAGTGCAGTTTGGACTAATTCAATTGTAACGACCTCTGTGGCAAGCAATAAGCAGGACAATTGGTAAAGATAAAATAGTGAACACAATTTTATGACATTTATGTAGAAAAAATAATAAAACGTCTTACATATTCCTATAAATTTAAAGAAACACACACACACACACATATACGTGAAATATGATATGTTAAATTTGAGTGAGTGATTTACCGCATATGTAATTTTGAAAATGACCAGGTAGGGAAAAATATGCATAATTTATACACACAAAATATGTAATTTTACAAAGTAGATATTTATATTTATACATATGAAATATGCACTTTTATACAGTATGGGGATGAGATGTTAAAGAGCATGGACGAAGCCGTCATAGCATAATTTGTCAGTTTTTGGATAGCGGATTCTCGAGATGGGGGGGCTAAAAATTGGGATTTTTTGTTGTTCCGTGTCCTACAAAAAATCACTGATAGTTCCGCGATATACAAATTGACAATCGGACTTGGGCACAATTTCAATTTTAAGGGGCTCGTGTAGAAATATTTTAGCATTACCGTACTTTTTTTACATAGGGTTGGGGACAAGAAAGCACCAAAAAAATAACAGTGATGCATGTTACATAGTTTAGTAGAGAAAAGCACAAAAAAAACCAACCTTTCCGAATTAGCTTTCCTTAAAACAAGGGCTCCTCGAGAGAAGAAATTGAAATTTATAAATTTAAAGGTCCCTGGGGACCATAAATTATACATACGAAAGATGTAATTTTAAAAAGAAGATATTTACTTTTATAAACTATGGGGGTGAGATTTGATAGAGCATGGACGAAGCCCTGAATCCATAGTTAGTCGGTTGTTGGATTGCGGGTTCTGGAGTAGGCGGGCTGAAAAACAGGCCTCTGTTGTTCTGTGGCCTACAGAGAACACCCAGAGTTCGGCGATATACAAATTCACAACCAGAGTTCGGACTATTTGAATTGTAAGGGCCTTTGTCAGAAACATTCTAAAGGACAAGTGACATCAAAAAGGAAGATAATTGAAATAAAATAAACAAAATGTCTTCACATTCAGCATAGCTGAAGAGAAAATGGTAGCAACACATAAATATATGAGAAGACAAAAGAATAGTTTTATTTCGAAAATATGGAAAAAAGAAGACTTTGTTACATATTCCTGGAAATTGAAATGCGTTTGTCATATAGACTGGGATTGGGGCTTGAGCGTAGCAACTCCCATCGGACTATTTTATGATAACTGAATCGCTCTGTGATATCAGTGGCACCTGCATCTCCATAGAAGAGTGTTGGAAAGTTCATTTCCTCAATGAATTTGTCATTGAATTCCATGCACCAATGTCTCAACACGCGTTTCATTCTCTGATTCATCACTTGTATCAAATTCAATAGGATTTTCGAAAGTGTCTGCAGAGTTGCTATTCTCTTCTGCAAGAACACTGTTCCAATTGTCATTTATACAAATGTTCTGTGCTTTGTACAGGGCCCTCGAAAATAATTCCTCTAATGCTTTCATAACAACATGCACATGCACTTTGCCTGTCTGATATGCATTTTTGTATCGCAAGCGTCTTTTCAGAGGCACAACAATTGTTAGTGTATTGTTAATGAATTGTGGCAACAGTCTTTGTACAACATCTACTTGAACATGCACATTAATAATTGATCCTTTTAAGCCCATCTGGAGTCGTTTATAGCCCCACGGCCTAATTCCAGTAAATGCAATTCGGAGAGATCCAACTCTCTCCTCAAGTTCCCTAAGCGCACTTACATCTGGTAGTGGTGCATTACATCTTATTTGGCCAAGTGTTGGGAGCTGTGGCAATTTTCCATGTTGAGGCGACTGTTTGCATGGAAGAAAAATTTTGCCACCTGAAAATGTTTTATCGTGTGTTGTCAACTAGAAGTATTCTGTTTGCAAAGCAACCATGAAAGACTTGTTGTTTTTTGAGAAATTCAGTTGCTCAGAAATTGCACATGCAATGGAAGGAGTATCTTTAATTTCTTTCATGTACGTCTGTGTTGCATTTTTCTTTCACATGGAAGTATTGGTGGAAACTATTTCCTGGTTTTCATTGCCAATAGGCCATGGTGTTGCTGCTAGCACACAAAATGTGATGGTTGCATGACCATTGTGGGATATGTGAGCGCACATTTTTCTTTTCTTTTCTGCATGGACAAGTTTTTTTAGATTCTCATATGTGGCTTTCTCTCTAATAGGAAGCATGGCAATGTATTTCTTTCTCTCGCGCATGACCTTTTTCAAGTTGTGGTAACTTAGTCTACATTTCTTGCCCAAGGGCAAGATGAGCTGATGGAAATTGCGATGAATTTCGCTCTGACCCAGGTGCTGATAATGTAGCCTACGTTTTTTGTTCAAGGCCTGTGTGGCCTCATCGCAACTGGGATGAATTTGACGCATATTTTTTTTCAAGTTCTGATAACTTACTCTAGGTTTTTTGTTTAAGCCCTGTATGGGCTCATCACAACTGTAATGAATTTCACCCGTCGTTTTTTTGTTCAAGCCCTCTATGGCCATATCGGACCTGGCAAGAGTTTCATTCTCACTAAAAAGCATTCCGCGCGTATGCAGATTCAATGTGGTTTGGGTGGAATGGACATCCAACCCTGAACCATGGATATGTCGAAGCAAAGGTTCATAATGGATATGTGTTGTATCTGTTTTCAATGAGAGGATGTCAAATGTTCGATCATAATTTGAATCAGTAAACCAAGAATGGACAGTGCCATCTGGCAATGCCGACCAAACCTAGAGATTTACTCTGAATATCATAGACAACAATTGGAAACAGAAACTGCAACCCTCCACATTCCCTTTTTCATATGGAAGTGCCATGTTTACAAGGTATTCCTGCCAAGTTCCAACTGCCGACATATTTTCCAAGAGATATGGCAAAAGGTGTTGATGCAAACACCTAAAATTCTGTTGGTTGTTGCCTACAATTGCATTGCAAAACGACTGCACGGTGTAAAGCCGCAATGACTGCACATCAAACTCCTCTTCTACCAAACATCAAATTGCATTAAACATACTATCTCCACAGTTAGACAAAACATTTGTTGCCACCTGTAAACCATGGCTATCTATGCGATGCATATTCCGTTCCCTTTGAGATTCAAGGTTTTTGCAAAAGAAGGACAAGTAAATATGAGCTACTTCAACATTGCACATGGACATTTTCCTGTACAAGAGTGGTTCATAATGACCATTGAGACCATTGGTGTGATGGGACAAGATGCAATATGGATTTCCAGAGGCACCTTTGTTGAATAGTAGATATCTTCTTTTTATTGTCAATGACCATATTCCAACCGATATATTGAGCCAGTTTGACAACCATCGTATAAAAAATGTGTCTCCCCAGAGTCCCCTTTCATGTGCAGGCAGAGCTGAAAATGTAGACAACCACATCTTTGAAAAATACGTAGCGACATCATGTATTACATGCAACTGCCGAAGAAAATCAGATTTCAGTTCGTATTCATAGGAGTTCAATGCTTCTGCATTGCCATTTTTGAAACAGGCCAAGAAATAATCTATCAATCCATTGCACAACTCGGTCGATGAATACCCAAAATGCAACATAACCTGGAATGTATCGAAAAGGCAATCCCCTGCAGTATACGAGAATGCATCGAATCTAAAGAGGCCATTGCTATGCAAAGCCATGTCAATGCTGCCATGTATAATGCACTATTTATCTATTTCATACGATTCAACATATATTACTTCTTCCATCCCCTCAACTCTTATTTTGAATGTGTTTGTTAGATACTTTTAGTTTGTTTGAAAACAAAGAAAAGGGTGAAAAAAAAATAGCACCCAGAAAAAAAGAGGAAAGAAAAATAGGAAAACCATAAGCCCAAAACTGGGCACAAAATAGAAGAAAGAACACAAATAAATAACACCATAAATTTACTGGGTAGAAACACAACAGGTGGGCACAGTTTTCCGACCCACGGAATAAAAGATTTCCTTGCGTCTACAACTATTTTTCGAGAACCCCTTTGCATTGCAATTTTCCAAACAACTATGAATGTCGCTATCGGCATATGAAGACACATGGTTTCCAGGAACAGAAATTAAGAGCACATACATCCAACCCTGAACCACGAATATGTTGAAGAAAAGGTTCATAATGGATATGTGTTGTATCTGTTTTCAACGAGAGGATGTCAAATGTTCGATCGTAATTTGAATCAGTAAACCAAGAATGGATAGTGCCATCTGGAAACACTGACCAAACCTAGAAATTTACTCTGAATATCATAGACATCCATTGGAAATAGAAACTGCAACCCTCCACATTCCCTTTTTCATATGGAAGCACCATGTTTACAAGGTATTCCTGCCAAGTTCCAACTGTCGGCATATTTTCCAGGAGATATGGCAAAAAACCTACAAGCATGTTGGCTTCCGCCTACAATTGCATTGCAAAAAGAATGTACGGTGTAAAGCTACAGCAACTGCACATCAAACTTCGTTGCTGCCAAACAAAAAATTGCATTAAACAGACTATCTCCACAGTTAGACACAACATTTGTTGCCACCTCTAAACCACGTCTATCTATGCAATGCATAATCCGTTCCCATTTCGATTCAAGGTCTTTGCAAAAGAAGGACAAGTAAATATGAGCTACTTCAACATTGCACATGGACATTTTCCTGTACAGGAGTGGTTCATAATGACCACTGAGACCATTGGCATCATGGAACAATATGAAAGATGGATTGCCAAAGGCACCTTTGTTGAATAGTAGATATCTTCTTTTTCTTGTCAATGACCATATTCCAACTGATATATTGAGCTAGTTAGACAACCACCGTATACAAAATGTGTCTCCCCAGAGTCCCCTTTCATGTGCAGGCAGAGCTGCAGATGCAAACAACCGCATCTTTGAAAATACGTAGCGACATCATGTATTCTGTGCAACTGCCGAAGAAAATCAGATTCCATTTCGTATTCATAGGAGTTCAATGCTTCCGCGTCGCCATTTTTGAAACAGGCCGAGAAATAATCTATCAATCCATTGCGCAGCTCGGTCGATGAATACCCAAAATGTAGCAGAACCTGGAATGTATCGAAAAGACAATCCCTTGCAGTATACAAGAATGCATCGAATCTAAAGAGGCCATTGCTATGCAAAGCCACAACAATGCTGCCATGTATAATCCATTGTTTATCTATTTCATATGACTCAACATTTATTACTTCTTCCATCCCCTCAAGTCTGATTTTGAAGGTGTTTGTTAGATACTTTTAGTTTGTCTGAAAACAGAGAAAAGGGTGAAAAAAAATAGCACCCAAAAAAAAAAGGAAAGCAAAATAGGAAAACCACAAGCCCAAAACTAGGCACAAAATAAAAGAAAGAACGCAAATAAATAACACCATAAATTTACTGGGCAGAAACACAACAGGTGGGCGCAGTTTTCCAACCCATAGAATAAAATCTTTCCCTGCGTCTACAACTATTTTTTGAGAACCCCGTCACATTACAATTTTCCAAACAGCTATAAACACCGCTGCCGGCATATGAAGATACATGGTTTCCAGGAACATAAATTAAGAGCACAGAAAAAGATGATCTGCAACAGAATTTGGAGCCAGGGACCCCCACCATTGAAAAACAACAACAGGGAAACTTACCCGTCAACGAGGGATGACAAGAGGCCAACCCCGAAAACTGGAAACCGCAATAACAGGTCGAACAACTTGGAAAGTTGAAGAACAACAAACCAGTGAACAATGACGAAGATGTCCAACTGCAGCTGTAGGACCTCAACTTTTCAAAGTTGAATCAAACAAGAACAACAATCCTGGAACGAAGCAACGAAGAAGCATCGACCACTGGAGCAGCGATGTCGACCATAAAAAACAGAACAAAACTGTATCCCAAGGAATTTTCACAATAAACATTCAAACTGTCAGGTAAACACTTAAGACAACAAGGACCACCCAAGGGCCTAGCCCTATACAAACATTCAAGAAAAAATGCAGCGTGGCAGATCTGTTCTCTCGAAACCTGCAACAATAAAACAAAAAATAGACATACTAATATGGTAGACAATGTATTTTAGCTAACAAGAATTGCTAAAGGAAACATTTGAACTAATGCTAGCATTAATCCACCTTCGACCATTTCATAACAAAATATATGATTCTAAAAGACCATATACGATGAAATACTTTGGATATGCCAACATATATAACATTGTGAATAACAAAGCCATGAAAAAGACCTCCAATCCATTGTCCAATCACATCTTTACAAAGATGGTACTTTTTATTATATAAAAATCGACGGAAGATGTACGACTACCATCAAAAAAATGGAATGAAACTGTATTCCAATGCACTTGTACAATAAACATTTAAGACTGCCAGAGTTGTTAGGTAAACACTTAAGATTGTCAGGACCGTCTAAGGGCCTAGCCCTGTTCAAACATTTAAGAAAAAATGCAGCGTGGCAAGCCTCCTCTCTCGAAGCACGCAACAATAAAGCAAAAATTAGACATAGTAATATGGTAGACAATGTATTGACACCAACAGGAAATGCTTAAGGAAACATTCGAACTAATGCTAGCATTAATCCAGCTTCCAACAATGCATAAGAAAATATATGATTCGAAAATACCTTATACAATTCAAATACTTTGGATATGCCAACAAATATAACATTGAGAATAGCGAAGCCGACAATAAGACCTCAAATCCGTTGTCCAATCAGATCTTTGACAAACATGGTACTTTCTATTATATAAAAATCGATGTTTTCACTTCCCTTGTTCCAACAATAGATAATATGCAAATATTTCTGGTAAATGCACAATTTAATACCAGATCAACGATTTATCAATCGTTATAGTCCCTCTTTGCCTATGACATGTGTTGAAACAGAACTTAATTTTTTTACCTTAAGAACAAATTTTTTGGTATCCTGGAGTCTTTTCATTATTAAAATCTTTATAAAACAAATCTTTTCATCTCCGATGAATTCGAATTGCCCTTGTGATTCATTTTTAGAAAAAAAAATGCTTAAAATTTAAATCAACGTATGTTCCAAACACTTTTTCGAATAATATTCTAAATGAACCATAATAATAAAATTTAAAGAAATGTTAAATTCATATCGGAATATCGGGATTCGCAGTTTTGAAATACCAATTTTAAATACAAATCAAATCATGAAACCCGGATCCCCGATTTCCCGATACGTTAATCCTTGATTAATTCATCCTTTACTTAAATCTCATTTAAAAAAGAGTTTCAACTTTAAACTAATCATATCGGGAAATCGCGATTCGCGGGTTTGAAAGAACAAAGAAAATTGTCATCGCATTCCCCGATTTCCCGATCCCCGATTTCATTTAATTCATAAAAGAGTTTTAAAGTTAATCTAATTACTGTTAAACACAATTAAGAGCAACTAATCATATCGGGAAATCGCAATTCGCGATTCTGCGAACAATAATTTTCATATCATCAAGTTTCCCGATTTCCCGATCCTCGATTTCCCGATTTCCGATTTCTTGATTAACAAAATTACGAAAAGCTAAGATGGATTAATTAATATACTAATGGGTTTTAACAAAATTAATACATCGCAATTTCGACGATCGGGGTTTTATGATGACGTATTTTCTTGACATCGAAAGTTTCGAAACTCCGATAAAAGTCTTTTCAATCTTAAGCTAACATTAACGTTAATTAACCACTTAAGCTAAAGCAAAGATTAAGGTTTTAAAAATCTTAATAAATGAATCATTAATGCGATAATGTTTCGATTTGGTAAGTTTCTATC
>ML855542.1:17839-28242 GCA_009831015.1 Picea engelmannii | reverse complement strand
TTGATGTTCTTTCCTTCATATAGTTTGCTTAGAGCATCAAACATCTCCTTCGGAGTTTTCTTGGACGATACATACGGGATCAGGTGGTCTTTGATTGAATCTGCAATGATTCTTTGAGCCCTGATTGAGTCCTTCTGATGCTTGGCTTTCTCTACGGCATCTTCAGGTTCCTCCACTTCTTCTTTGATATATTTTGCTAGGTCATTCTCCGCAAGGATCAGACCAATCCTCTATTTCCAGGCACGGAAGTTGTCTATGCCTTCTAATTTCTCAACAAGCTTTGTGCTTGCAGACATCTTGTACTCAAGGCTACGAAAATGACCAAAAATTGAAAATGCTTAAAATAAAATTTTGACCTTACCAGGAGGTGTGCTTGGCTGAGGTGAGTAGCCTGGTACACTTGGATTTGAGAAAATTCAATTTTTACCCCGTCAAATCTGATCTACGGATTTCTGGACTGATGCTTTTGGTACTTCTGGTACATTTGGTACTGGTTTTCTGGTACTTTTGTGAAACTAGGGTTTCACTTTTCGAGAGATCCATCCACTGAAAAGGTGCGCTCTAGGTGCCAAATTGATCCTGGGAGGAGGGTGCAACTTTCTAGGTGTTTAGGGAGTTGAAAAGAGATACTTTTGCAAAACCCTAATTTGCAGGTGCTGTAACAGTGACGTTTTTCCTCTTGCAAATTGTGCTTTCTTCAGGTTGGCTTTGATACCATGTTTATGTTTATGCCATTATTATAGTTCTTTGCATTTCAATAGATAAGAGCATCATAAGAACAAGATCACTGAGAAATACACATTCATAAGAGACGCAACATTTATCCTGGGAAACCCTCTAGGGGAAGAAAACCCAGCAAAAACTTCCTTATCATAAATAGCTTATACAATGTTCAAGAGATAACTCAAACCAATACAGAGAGTCCTCCCCAAGAGATGCGCCACTCTTCTCCCTCTCTCCAACTGGTAATTGCAGCTTGCCTCATACGAGAATGAGCAAGTGAGTTGTGTGTTAGAAGTGAGGCGCTAGCCTCTTATTTATACAAGACTGGCACATGTGAAAGGGTTTTACTGGCAGGGCCGACCTCTCACTCTGGGTGGGTAAACCCACCTTTAATTAATTTTGGGTCTTCAATAATAACTGTTGGGGCCGACTGCTTATTCTGCCCTTTATAATTGTCCGATGACCAATCCGCAAAAGGGGATTTGGCCCTTATAAAATTACCGACATGATTAATCCACAATGGGGATTAATCCTAATAATAAAATAACAATAATAATAAGAATGCTCTTCGCAGTTACAATATTTCAACATATTTAAAGGTTTCAATGATCAAAAGTGACACATACCATGATACCTGGACCAATTACCTCATGGAGCAAGAACCTCTTCTGATACAAGACCAAGCCGATGGTGATGGACACTGCTGCTACTGACAAGATAAAACTGATGGAAGAAGAAAAGGATGGGCCCTCCAGGGCCATGCTCAGGTCAATCCTGCTCTCGGTACTCCATGTCTAGGACTTGTGGGTCTCGAGACATGATCTCCTAGTTATCCCTAAAAAGTGGGGATAACACACTTTATTTAATAAAGTGACTTCTCCCTTTTCCTTTGTTTTTCTTCGATTAATGACTTAGCCAATTTTATTTAATATGCGTTTTCGATCATTTTGACTTAAGCCATTAATTAACTCCCTTTCTAATGCCTGACTCAGCCTACAGGAATTGAATAGGCTAGTGAGTTGTTTTTTGTTGCTTTTTGGCGCTAAGAAGGAAGGGGCATTACAACCTCCCTAGGTACCCCATATTATCTCCCTAGGTATACTACACTCCTAAGCTAACTTGCTGATGTAGCATACATTAATTTGGCACATTTACCTACATAACTCACACTAGAACCAACCAAAATTCAATTGTGATAATTGCTAGTGAATCTACTAGGTAAGTGCTAGTTTGTGTATGGTTTTCTTGCACTTTTGACCATTTAAACTTGTTGCTGTTACAAAACATAGCTACAGCCCTCTAATTGCAGCAAAATCTCTGCAAAAGTGACATTAAAAGCTAGCCTATCATTGCCAATTTTGCATGTGACAATTTACTATCAATTTGCCTAGTTAAAGTCACTTTTTATTGTCTTTTTCAAGCAATTTCAAGGCTTGAATCTTGTGGTTGTTATAAGATATTAATTTCTTTTATAAACCGATGCATTGCTGCAAATTCATAATCAGCTAGCTTATTTTATCAAAGGTTTATTGTCTTATGAAGTACTAACAATCATCCGGTACATGGAAAGTGTCTTGTTTCTTGTTGTCTTGTTCTGGGCAGGTACACAATACTATTCATTTGCTTCATCTTTAAGACATAAAAGAAACCTCTGCTTAGAGTGATCTATGAGAGGGGAAGGGTTTCCTTGTGACTAAATGCCTTAGCCTTCTCAAACCCCCCAGGTCACCAGGGATGTCTCCCCTGGGGTAGCTTAAACATACTCCTAAATAGAAAGGGATCTCTTATTAAAGTGATAGTGATAGGTTATTCCCAGTTACGCCAATTTTGTACCCACTTGCCTTGGGCTTTTGGGGCAAGTACAAATTGTGCGATAACAAGGATATTACAAATCATGATAAAACAAAATTTGCTCCATTTTTTGTTTTGGGGTTAGATAATTTTTTCCATCCAATTTGTGGGTCTTAGGCATCATGAAATTGTTAATATTGGCCATATTTGCTTATAACTTTACAAAAAATCTTCTTATTACTCCAATACAGATCATAAACCCTTATAACTCCTAAAAAAAGAAACGCTTATAACTCCCATGAAACTTATAACTTTGAAAAATAGAGTTTGAAACAAATTTTGTAGAGGGTTTGAAAGCAGAATTTGCAAAGAATATAAATTAGCAGAGGATTTCCAAGCAATGGATTACTTCAGATTACCCCCCAAAAATGTAGATTCTTGTAACTTCTCAAATTGCCAATGCAATCACTTCAAAAATACTTCTTATCTTCAGAAATAAAATGCACGTTGTTAACAAGTCAGGTCGGACTTCCATATGTGGGTTTGTGTGTACCTTCTATGCTTCAATGGACATCTATCACATTTCAACTCACCTTTCCATCACTCTTAATGCAATCAAAGCATTAAGAAGCTAGAGTGTGGGGTCGAGAAAGGGTTTGCTAATCTATTTCTCTCTATTTTTAATTAGCCACCTCAATATTCTTTGTTCCCAATTAGTCAAAGCAGTCACCTTCTCAACAATTGCCAAGGATTTCTTGACATGTAAGTCACGCAAATCAAATGATGTTGCCGTACAAATTTCTTCTAGGGTGATGCCACTGTAGGAATTGTCTTTAATTATTTGTCTTCTATTCAATTTGCCTATTCACTTTCTACGATTTGATCAAACTCGTCTCTTTCTCTAAATTTGACTAGACTTGTCTCTTTCTCCAAAGCTCTATGCCAAACTTTCTCTTGGCACGATTCTATGAAATTTCCTAATGCCACAATCATTGCGACTTTGATACCATGTTAAACCATAATATGGAGAATATGTAAAGACACAAGTGAGAGAGACAAAATGAGAGATATAGTATATCAATGTGCTTCAAAATTACCTAAAGTGGTGTTGTATATATATCTAGCAAGTTCGGTTATCTTCGTTAGGAACTACTCACCATCTTTAAAATACAATAACTTGAATGTCATTTATTATGTAGGACTTTTTTGTCACTTTATGGCATTACAACATTACTTTAATACATCACATTTATTACACCTTAGATAAAATAAACATTCCAATATATAACAAATGAATTTGCCTTAAGACAGAGAAGCAACCACCGAGGTGATGGTGGTGCTTCTATTTTACCCTAGGTTTGCATCTTTGTGTTGGACATGAATATCTTTGAAGTGGAGATTTATAAGGTAACATGCTCCTCACTAATTAGGACTTTTGACCATGCCTTAGGATTTGAACCTTCTATTTGTTACATGGCACCTGTTATCCCCGATTTCTAGGGATAAGTAGGAGATCATGTCTTGAGGCCCACAGGTCCTAGACATGACATGGAGTATCGAGAGCAGGATTGACCTGAGCATGGCCCTGGAGGGCCCGTCCTTCTTCTTCTTCGTCAGATTTGTCCTGTCAGCAGCAGCAGCATCCATCACCATCGGCTTGGACTTGCATCAAAGAAGACTCTTGCTCCATGAGGTAATTGGTCCAGGTATCATGGTATGTGTCATGTTTGATCATTATAACTTTCAGATATATGCATCAGGTTCCTTACATTTCTGATAACAGCTTGTATCTTACACTAACCCACTTGACCATTGTTGGAGGGATTAACGGGGTGCCCTAGAAAGCTTGTACCCATAGGTTTTGGTTAGCCACCAGGGGGGATTTGAAGAGCCATCGTCCGCTCCCACCATATTATCATTTTACATCTTATCTCCCTTACATCCATCCCATTCCCCTAGTCCAGACATTAGGATGACCTATTTGAAAGGTTACACTTAGTCCTGTGGGAAGAAGGGGCTAAAGGCCCAGGAGGTAAAAGCAGCTGGTAAAAGATAAAAGCCATAGGAAATGAAACCTAGAGATGTTTCGCCAAGGGATCCCCGAGAAGGCAATAAAAGGTCTCTCGATAAGAAACAAAAGGGACCCAAAGAAAAATAATAAAACAAGACCTAACCAAGAGGATGGGAGGTCTCATCACGAGTCGGCCCATTATGTTCATAGGTATCTAGCAATATGACATTGCCATTATCTGGTTACAACGCCAGGGCAATGACCCTTGGTTGCATGGCCAAGGGAAAGGGGGTCTCATCACGAGCCAGCCTTATCTTTTTTGCGAAAATACTCGTGCGTAACACTGTCAGCTCTGGTCACCACGCCAAGGCAGTGTCCTCTGGTCAGACCTTGAAAGAAAAAAGTAATGAATAAAGAAAGAATAAAGGCAATAAAGGGGCTTGGAAAAAACTTCATCCATGACAGGTACAACTTGCCTCCTACAAAGGCTCCCACAGATAGTACTTGCCCCTGGTCTTCACTATGTCTGGACATCCTTAGACCATATCACCTCGTATTACATGGCTTGAATAATGTCCTTTGGAAACTTTCCTCTTCTTATGGATACTGGCCCAATAGGTTACCTTATCTTTTTCTTAAGCTTTGTATAGTAGATCAGTGTAATATCTTTGAGCTATTAGAGGATGTGCTAGGGGTTTTATGCATGTATTTGATAAAATTAATGATGAGATATGATTGACATTGCTATGATCCCGAGGACTAATGAGCCCATGGAGGGCGAAGTTTTTGATGTGCAGGACTGCCCGATGGACAGGTACCAGTGGACTGGTACACATGGGGAGATGATTAGCTCGGACCTCCATGGGGCTGAAGAGCCCATCAGATGGTTGTTGGGATCCTATCAGTGGCAGAGACAAGACAGTGTTATGATAAGCCTTTACACATGAAGAAAAGAAGGACGTTCCACCCAGGACACTTTGGCTGAGCCCGACCTAGGGGGGGATGACCCAATTTAGATGGAACGTTTTCCTCTTGATGGCCAGGACGTCACCCAGGAGATCTGGACGTCACCTTGAGCATGTGGCAGTTTGATGGGTTACTGGCACGTGTGGCAACTTGGAGGAGCCCAAAAAGGGCTAACGTCTGACTTCTGGATGCTAGACATGCCCAAAAGGGGCCAACATCTCCCTCAGAAGGGCTTGACGTCCCACCTTTTGCTCATTTTGTGTCTTTTACTTAGCAATTAATGTAAAAACAGTGCAATTTTTGTAGTCAGCCTTGTCGGTTGTTTTAATGACCTATTCTGTAAATTAAAGGTCATGGAATGATATATATTGAGGATGTTTTTCCCTCATTTGGACATAACAAAACTCACTCTCTTGTGAGATCTTAATTCTTGCGCCCTACTAGGGTAGTTTTG
This sequence comes from Picea engelmannii, assembly GCA_009831015.1. Lineage (NCBI taxonomy): Eukaryota > Viridiplantae > Streptophyta > Pinopsida > Pinales > Pinaceae > Picea > Picea engelmannii. Next base: position 22,297 of record ML855542.1, on the reverse strand, counting down.
GTGTTTTAAAGTGAGGCGCAACTTTTGAAGGAGGATTTTTCTTGGCATTTATGGCATTTCTCTCAAGGAAGGTTTACAACTAGGGTTTGCACATGCTTTTCTTCATGATATGTAAGTGTTTTTCCTGCAAGACTTCTTGATTGAATGGTTGTAGGTTAGTATTCTTGCATTTACTTATAAATTTGCTGATTTTAAAACCCTAGGTAGCAAGCACACAAGTAGGTTATTGCTACATGTCCCCTTGTTGAGAAATAGTTTTCAGCCATTGGAGAAAGAAGATATAGCCTAGTCGTTGCTACACTTGTCTTCCTTTTTCTGAGCTAGAGTTGAAATTATAGGTTGAAAAGAGGAGACGTCCTAGGCCTAGTTTGACTACACCTAGGGTTTCACCTTCTAGGGTTTGAAGGCCTTGCCTTTGCAACACTTTCTCCCTTAAATTTATACTTTGAGCTAGTCGTTTTGCCAAGTTTATTTAGAGGAGGAAAGAGCACGAGGCCTTGCTTAAGCAACATCGTAGTGAGCCTCTTTCCCCTAGGGTTTTGATTCTAGGACCCTGCCTTTGCAGCACCATAGAACCCTACCTTCCAGTCTCTGAGTTTTAATCCTCCCGAGACCTTGTGCCCTTGCTTTTGACTCCATATACCATAAGGCACTGGTTAGATCTCCAACGTTGAGCCTCTAGTGTACAAAACCACCTTTTAAACTTTAATTTATGAAACCCTAACTAACTAACCCTAACGCTGCTAATCTAAGCTGACGTCATAATTGACGCAGCAAGCTTTTGACTCTTATAAGCAATTGAATGATGACGTCAAGCATTTATTGAACAAATCATTGATTGAATATATTGTTGTCTTGGTCATTTGGATAGATATTGATGAATTGATGGTCTTTCTTAGGCTAATTAACAAAACGTTGACTTTCATCTTGTATCTATTGCATTGCTTATTAAATGAAATCAGATAGTTAAAGAACTACTAACCCTTTGATTTATAGCCTGCGAATATATATATTGTGTTGTTATTATCTTGTTCCAGGCAGGTGTTTTCAATAGGGCCTACACTTCTTTTATTGGCTGATTAGCCGGACTATCTGATACTGGTGGTAACCTGCGAGGAGGGAAATCCTAACACTTGACCTTGTATCCTTTGCCTCTTCAAACCCCAGGTTACCGGGGACGTCTCCCTTGGGCTAACCTCCCTAAACAGAAAGAACCTCCCCATCAAGGTGACATTGGGTGGGGAAGGTTCATGTTATGCCAGTTTGTCCTCTATCTTATAGCCTGTGACCTAAAATACAAACTGTGCGATAACATTTTGGCGTCGTTGCGGGGAACACTGAGTCAATCTTCCTCAATGACAAATCCTTTGGTAAGCCTTGCCTCAAAGACCTTTCTCTTACAAGCTTACCTGGCGACTCCACTAAGACTTTATTCCCCTATTCCTTGATAGTTTTAGGAAAACTATCTGGCGACTCCACAAACCAAAAGGAGATTCAATAATCCTCCTTTAGCTTTCAGAAGGAAGCCTCCTGCAAATTCACCTATTGTCAAGTCACTTTTTGGAAAGAGACTTCCTTTAAACATGTCTACTTCTCAGACCGGTACTACAAACCCAGTCAACAATCAAAGACAATGGTCATCTACTTTGTTCAAGCCATTAGACATGTCAGTCATACCTGGATACCCTAGGCAAATGCCACCCAAATATGAGAAGTGGTTGCCTAAGTTTACCGGCACTGATGCCACTAGTGCTGAAGAACATATGAGTAACTTTTGGGCATTTTTTCAGCTTCACCTCATTAGTGATGATGCTGAGGACTTAGTCATGAAGTTATTCTCTGCTACCCTTTATGATGCTGCAAGACGTTGGTATCTTGGCCTTCCTGATGGAAGCATCAAAACCATGGATAGACTTGAGCAAATCTTCCTCAGAAGGTGGAGTATCAAAGAAGACCCGAACATGYTRCTCACCCGACTAAATAGCCTTGCCAAGCATGAGAATGAATCYATTCGGGAATTTCATACCARRTTCGAAGCATTACTCCAACGAATTCCCCCAAGCCACCATCCGAAAGATGATTATCTTGTTCACATTTATACTAGATCTTTCAGTGGCCAATTAGGGTATCTTCTTAGAGACAAAGACCCTCAATCCATTCAAGAAGCCCAAGAGCTCGCAACCAAGATTGAAGGAAATCTCCTTTCGTCCAAGATTGAGCCCTTTGCTAACCCTAGGGGGAGAATAGACACCAAGCAGAAAGTGGTACACAATGCTAAGCCTACTTCGGATCTCTGCACCAGTATCAGTAAGCTACAAGCTTCAATGGATAGCATCATGAAGAATCAAGAAGAAATGATGAACCGGATCGTTAGACTTGAAAAGTCCCAGACCCAAGCACCTAGACCTCCATTCAAAGGGCCATTCCAGAAAGGGAACCAAACCTACAAACCGAAGAATGAAAATGAAGTCCCAAATACTCTGGCCCCTACAAACGTCGTTGATGAAAATCCTTGGTGCCTGGAATGCAGTGAAGCACATTGGGAGAATGAGTGTCCTTATAATGCCAGCCAGCAACAAGTCAACAATCTGGACTGCTTTTCGAGTTTCCCTCAAATAAATATAACTGATATAGAACATCAGCAGGCCCTGAAGGAAGCAGCCAGAGCAGCAAGACTAGCAATAATTAACAACTTGGACCAGGAGTCACGAGAAAAGCTTAAAAAGCAAGAAGTCCAAGTATACCGGAGAAAGAACCCAAATCAACCTGCCATTGATCAGCCAAAATCTCATGAGGTTCTTCCTCCCAAGACATCCAAAGCTGATAAAATTACCCTTGACTTTGATTTTGAAGGAGCTTTGTCGAAGATGCATGTGAACGTTCCCTTAAAAGAAGCAATTAAGATCCCTTCTATTAAAGAATGCTTTAATACCTTCTTTTAGGGAGCGGCTGAGCCTATGGACCCCCCAATTATGTTGCAAGTTGACCACTTCAGGATTCAATATGGTGAAAATCCACCTTTCTTCATGACTCTTATGATGAACAATAAGTACCTTAACAATTGCATGTTGGATACAGGTGTTGGTGCAAACATGATGTCTCTTAAAGTCATGCAGCAAATGGACCTGAAAGTAACTAGGCCTTACAGAAATGTGTGCGGATTTGAATCCAAAGCAATACCCACACATGGTGTGGTTGAAAATGTCGAAGTACAATTGAAAGAATTCCCCGAGAAGACCGTCCACATAGATATTATAGTGGTTGATGTCCCAGACGTGTGGGGAATGTTGTTGTCTAGGAAGTTTGGTGCAATGATAGGCAGGTCCCTTGAAATGGATCTCACCTTTTTGCAGTTACCTTTGAAAGATGGAACACCTGGACGTTTACTCAATGTGCCGATAACTGGAAACCATGTACAAGATGTCGTTCCTTCCGTAAATGAAGCGCAGAAAGATGTAATACAAACTCTTCAAGAATACTCTCCAGAAGATATGCCATTTGCTACAAAAGAAGATTTTGACCAGATTGAGTGGCCCAAGAAAGAGGAATATTAGCAACTCCTAGATTAGTTTCAGAACAAAGAGATAGGGACGGTGAAGATACTAAAAAGAAAAAAGGATGAAGAAGACGTGCAAATCCATCCGTCCCAACAGGAAGTTTTTACACCAGAAACCCACCCACCTCCCTCAGTACAGTACACCAGGGTTGTTCAAGGAACAACCAAACACAAGATCTGAAAATACAAGGAGGAGGAGTTGGTATGGATGTGGGATACTCAGAAAGGAGAGCCAACTAATGTAAAAGGAAGTACACAATCATGGCTCGGACCTTTCAAGGTCGAGATGGAATCGGTTGATAACTCGTACTATTTGTCCACCTTGGAAAGAAGAAGGCGCCCATTACCCATTAGCGAACGCCTCCTCAAACCCCACCAAGGTGATGGGACATGACTGTACAGGTAAGTATGAGTAGGTAGGCATTTTCCGTGTATTATACCATTTGCATTTCATGTTTGTTTCCTCATATGCATCTTGATTGATTTATTTCATATGTATACATGTTATATTTTGCGGGGTGGCAATACCACCACACCTTTGTTGCTGATGCACCTTTTCGAGTGTGAGCAGGTCTGCAGGTTTATGCCAGAGATGCTGAGGTTCTCATGCGCTCTACGGTGAGCACATGTCCCCGAGTTGGAGCCAGATGTTATCCACGATTTCTAGGGATAACTAGGAGATCATGTCTCGAGGCCCACAGGTCCTAGACATGGAGTACCGAGAGCAGGATTGACCTGAGCATGGCCTTGGAGGGCCCGTCCTTCTTCTTCTTCGTCAGATTTGTCCTGTCAGCAGCAACAACATCCATCACCATCGGCTTGGACTTGCATCAGAGAAGACTCTTGCTCCATGAGGTAATTGGTCCAGGTATCATGGTATGTGTCATGTTTGATCATTATAA